>JAGDQO010000313.1:0-134978 GCA_018342035.1 Solanum appendiculatum
TAACAATAATAATAACAATAAACAATAATAATAATAATAATAATAATAAAAAATATAATGATAATATAATATTCATAATAATAATAATGAATATAATAATTAATATAATAATAATAATAATAAATATAATTACATAATAAAATAAAATAATAATAATAATAATAATAATAATTAATATAATAATAATAATAAATAAGAATACATCAAGATACTAATAATAATAAAATATAATAATAAATAATAATATAATACAATAATAATAATAATAATCATAATAAATCAAAATAATATATAATAATCAATAATAATAATAATAATGAATTAATAATAATATATAATGAATAATAATAATCATATATAATAATAATAATAATAATAATAATAATAATAATGAATAATAATAAACTAATAATATAATAATAAATAAAATAATAATAATAATAATAATAATAATTATAATAATAATAATAAGTAAGTAATACATAATCATAATAAAAATAATAATAATAATAATAATAAAATAATAATAATAATATAATAATAATAATAATAAAATAATAATATAATAATAAATAATAATAATCATAAATAATACTAAATAATAATAATAAATAATAAATAATAATAAATAATAATAATAATAATAAATAATAATTAAAATAATATATAATAATATAATAAATAATACTATAAATAATAATAAAATAAAAATATGATAATATATATAATAATAATAATAATAATAATCAATAATGAATAATAATAAATAATATAATTAATAATATATAAAATAAAACTAATAATAATATAATAATTAATAATAATAATAATAATAATAATAATAATAATAATAATAAATATAATAATAATAAGAATAATAATAATATAATAATGAATAATAATAATAATAATAAATAATAATAATAATGAATAATAATAAATAATAATAATAATAATAATAATAATAATAATAATAATAATAATAATAATAATAATAATAATAATAATAATAATTATTATTATTATTATTATTATTATTATTATTATTATTATTATTATTACAAGATTTTTACTATACCGAAGCCTCAAACCCGAGACCTCTGGTTAAGGATGGATGAATCATATATATCCCACCACAACTATTGTTGGTACTAATAATAACTTAAATTACTTTCTCCTGAATATTGGCAATATGTTAGATTTATGAGAGTGAGGTAAAAGATCATGGGATTAGGCTCACCAATCATCCATCTTTTAGTGAATAACCCCTTAATCTCTTTAATGAAAATATTTACTATCGTCTTTATTTGTTAAAATCATTTATTCCTGTAGTAGATGATGATGATCTTTATAGTTCCAAATAAAAATCTTGTGTTCTTAACCTATTAGATGTCATGGTATTGAATCAAAATCAGAAAGAGTAAATTAATAGAAATTAACTAGTAAGAAGTAAATTCTACTTATTTTGATGCCATAATAATAGTTTCTTTCACACACATATTTAAAGTTTAAAAATAACACATCTCAATGGAATATTAAACGTGATAACTCATTATTATAGAAATTATCATTTTTTTAGAGAAAAGGTTTCCCATGCAATTTAGAATAAATTGTAAATTGTAATTAATATTGTGTTAAATCGATTTTAAAATATTATTATTACTATTATTATTATTTATTATTATTATTATTATTATTATTATTATTATTATTATTATTATTATTATTATTATTATTATTATTATTATTATTATTATTATTATTATTATTATTATTATGTTTATTATTATTACTATTATTATTATTATTATTATTATTATTATTATTATTATTATTATTATTATTATTATTATTATTATTATGTTTATTATTATTACTATTATTATTATTATTAGTATTATTATTATATTATTATTATATTATTATTATTATTATTATTATTATTATTATTATTATTATTATTATTATTATTATTATTATTATTATTATTATTATTATTATTATTATTATTATTATTATTATTATTATTATTATTATTATTATTATTATTATTATTATTATTATTATTGTTATTATTATTATTGTTATTATTATTATTATTATTACTATTATTATAATTATTATTGGTATTATTATTATTACTATTATTATTATTATTATTATTATTATTATTATTATTACTATTATTACTATTATTATTATTATTATTATTATTACTATTACTATTATTATTATTATTATTATTATTATTATTATTACTATTATTATTATTATTATTATTATTATTATTATTATTATTATTATTATTATTATGTTTACTATTATTATTATTATTATTATTATTATTATTGTTGTTATTATTATTATTATTATTATTATTATTATTATTATTATTATTATTATTATTATTACTATTATTATTATTATTATTATTATTATTATTATTACTATTACTATTATTATTATTATTATTATTATTATTATTATTATTATTATTATTATTATTATTATTATTATTATTATTATTACTATTACTATTATTATTATTACTATTATTATAAATCAAATCAAATTGATGGGATCCCAAATCAAATTGATTTTAGCCCTGGTTCACAGGCAAGAAGATTCATTCAAAATGAATTTTTCTCAGAAAAATGGAATAAGTTTAAAACTTGGTTTTTTAAATCATATTCAAAAGAGGATTTAAATAATTGTTATTATTATTATTATTATTATTATTGTTATTATTATTATTGTTATTATTATTATTATTATTATTATTATTATTATTGCTATTATTATTATTATTATTATTATTATTATTATGTTTACTATTATTATTATTATTATTATTATTATTATTGTTATTATTATTATTGTTATTATTATTTTTATTATTATTATTATTATTATTATTATTATTATTATTATTATTATTACTATTATTATTATTATTACTATTATTATTATTATTATTATTATTATTATTATTATTAATATTATTATTATTATTACTTATTATTATTATTATTATTATTATTATTATTATTATTATTATTATTATTATTATTATTATTATTATTATTATTATTATTATTATTATTATTATTATTACTATTACTATTATTATTATTACTATTATTATAAATCAAATCAAATTGATGGGATACGATAAAAATGAGTTTTAATGATCCCAAATCAAATTGATTTTAGCCCTGGTTCACAGGCAAGAAGGTTCATTCAAAATGAATTTTTCTCAGAAAAATGGAATAAGTTTAAAACTTGGTTTTTTAAATCATATTCCAAAGAGGATTTAAATAATATTTCTCAGGAATTTTATGAATTCTGTGCTTTGCATAATCAAATTTTGCATTTTGTACCTTGGTACATAACAACTTATATTCCTTTATTTATAAATGTTTTAACTCGATCTTATAAAGATTCTGCAGGTAATATCACAAAGGCGAGGTACCCTCCGCAAAATCTTTTTATGTTACCCAATAATACTGGGATCACTTTTGAAGCTTTTCAAGAATTTATCGATTTAGAAATAGCTTTAGTAAGTGTTAAAGAAATTAATAAATTGATGTCAAAGTTTTGGGAGAACATATAAGTTCTCTAGATGAAAAAATTGAAAAATTAACTGATTTAGTTCAAGATATTTTGAAAAAAATAAAAAATACTGAAAAGGAAAAGGAAACTGAAGTAGCCTCCACATCTAAGGCCGCTAAGGAAGTTCCAGTTCCATTAGTCATAGCTAATATTCAAAGACCTCCTGATATTCAGGGATTTCGTTTTGAAAACAAAAATGATTTAGAAGATTTGCTAGATGAAAAGTTTGAACAAATGACTAGCAGATTTAAAAATTTAAATTTAAAATCGATTCAATTATCTGAAGATTTTATAAAAACTTTAGAAGAATCTGGTAATTATAAAGAAGAGATTTTTTCAGAAATGAATAAATTAAAAGGTTATTTCAAAAATAACAAAAGTTTTGCTGAAAAACCGAGTATGCAAACTTTTTATTATCCGCGTCCAACTCCTCAAGATGTTCTTATTGAAGAAAGGGATTGAAATCAGACTAATACGTCTTACAGTGGAACAGAGATTTATGAATGGAATCTCGATGGTTTAACAGATAGGCAGTTAACCATTTTAGTACATCGGATGTTGATGTATTCTACTATTTGTAGAAGTGTTAATAATACAGATAGGAATATCTGTAAAATGATTGTGGCAAGTTTTACCGGTCAATTAAGAGGCTGGTGGGATAATTACTTATCAGTAGAAGAAAAGGCATTGGTGATAAATGCTAGAGCTCCAGATGAAGGAGTGGATAATTTAGGTATGGCTCTAGTCTCTAATAGAGAAGATGATGTGTATACATTGGTTCTTACTATTTTAGAACATTTTAATGGTCGTTATACTAATCAGCATGAAACTGTGCGAACTCTGCTAAATGGTCTTCGATGCAGGACTTTGAGTGAATTCAGGTGGTACAAAGATACGTACCTAAGTAGGGTAATGGAATTACCTGAAAACAATTATGTTTATTGGAAAGCTAAGTTTATAGATGGCCTTCCCCCTCTTTTTGCAGAAAGAGTTAAAAGGGTTTTAAGAAGAGACAATGATGGTGAAATCCAATATGATGCCTTGACATATGGTAAAATGATAGGCATTTGTACACAAGAGGGATTAAACTTGTGTAATGAATTGAGATTATCCAGACAATTGAAGATGGATAGAATGAAAGAGAAAAATCAGATGGGTGATTTTTGTTCTCAATTTGGTCTTCCTGATGTTTCTGGAAGAAGTAAAAGGAAAGATAAGTCTGAAAAGACTTACGAAAGAAGAAGGAGATCGAGAAAACGATCTAAAGAAGAAAGAGAAGCTAGAAAGAGCTCTCGAAGAGAAAAAAGATTTGCCAAAAACAGATCGAAAAGAGATTTGGCAAAGATTAAATGTTATAAGTGTGGTAAGTATGGTCATATTGCTCCGAATTGTAAGTTAGAAAAGCTTAAAGCTTTAGAATTGGATGAAGGTTTATATGATAAACTTCATGGATTGTTATACATATCTGGTTCTGAATCCTATTATAATTCGGTAAGTGATTCTGAAGAAGAGGTAGAATTAATCGACTTCTCAGAAGATGAACAGGTTTGTAATAATAATTGTGATAAATGTGATGATAATAATTGTGTCTGTGAAAATGATGAATTTTATAAATTGCAGGCTCAATTTCAAGATTTGAATGTTAATACTCTTACTTCTGATAATGTTATAGAATTATTAAAAGAAGTAACTCATAATAAACTTCGGGAGAAGATTATTGAATTAGCCTCGAAAGGGACTACTTCAGTGTCTCAAAAAACTTTTGAAAAACCCAGAAGTTTTGATTATCAGCCTCCTTATTCTATTAACGAAGTTAATAATCGTTTGATGAAAAAGAATAATAATAATGTTGTGATAAGAGATTCTTCTTTCGATGATTTAAAAGAAGAAATTGAAAAATTAAAAAAAGAAATTAAATTGATTAAGCAGAATCAACTTGTCTGCGATCATAGGATAACTCAGGTTGAGAAAGTTCATTCTTTAACTGAGGAATCTAATGATAAAGGAAAAAACATAGTTGAAAACGATGAAGTTTTATCAGAAAATCATTTTGAAAAAATGAATAATAATAATTCGTTTCTTGGAATGATGCAAGTTATTACTGCTCATAAATGGTATGTTAAATGTACTATTTTGATTGATAATAATTTCTCAATAACTGATATTGCGATGATTGATAGTGGTGCAGATGTTAGTTGCATTCAAGAAGGATTAATACCTTCAAAGTATTTTCAAAAAACTACTCATACAGTTAAATCTGCATCTGGGCATTCTTTAGATATTAAGTATAAATTGTCCAATGTGAGTATTTGCCAAAATAAAGTGTGTATTCCTCACTTTTTCTTTTTGGTTAAAAATCAGTTATATCCTCCTATAATATTAGGAACTCCGTTTATAAATGCTATTTATCCTTTCTCTCATATTGATGCTAAAGGATTTATTGCAGGGAAAGGTGACAAACAGATGAAGTTTAGTTTTGTGACTAATCCTGTTTCTAAAGAGATTAGTGCTTTGATTGATATGAAGCAAAAGCATGTTGATAATCTGCAATTTGAATGTTATAGCATGAATATATTTGAAACAATGAAATCAGTGAAAATTCAAGAAAAAATTAAATTAATCACTGATCAATTATCTGTTGATATTTGTGCAGATCATCCTAGTGCTTTCTGGGATAGAAAGAAACATATTGTCACTCTTCCATATGAAGAGGATTTTGTGGAGGAAAATATTCCCACTAAATCAAGACCATGTCAGATGAATTCTGAACTTGTTGAATTTTGTAAAAAAGAGATTGATAATCTTTTACAAAAGAATTTGATAAAACCGTCCAAGTCTCCTTGGTCGTGTACAACTTTTTATGTTAATAACGCTGCTGAAAAAGAAAGAGGTGTTCCCAGATTGGTAATTAATTATAAACCTCTTAATAAGTTTTTAAAATGGATTAGATACCCTATTCCTAATAAAAGGGATCTTTTATCAAGATTATATGATGCTAATATATTCTCAAAATTTGATTTAAAATCTGGTTATTGGCAAATTCAGATATTTAAAGAGCATTCTTATAGAACTGCTTTTAATGTTCCGTTTGGACAGTATGAATGGAATGTTATGCCTTTTGGATTGAAAAATGCACCTTCTGAATTTCAGAAGATTATGAATGATATTTTTAATCCTTATATGGATTTTATTATTGTATATATTGATGATATACTTGTCTATTCAAAGACTGTTGAAATGCATATTAAGCATTTGGAGATTTTTAAACGAGTTGTTATTCAGAATGGTTTAGTTATATCAAAACCAAAAATGAGCTTATTTCAAACTGAAGTAAGATTTTTAGGACATCTGATTTGTCAGGGGAAGATAACTCCCATTCAAAGATCTATTGATTTTGCATCAAAATTTCCTGATGTTATTTCTGATAGAACTCAATTGCAGAGATTTTTAGGAAGTTTGAATTATATTTCTCCTTTTTATAAGAATCTGTCTATAGATCTAGCTCCATTATTTGACAGGTTAAAAAAGGATTATAAATCTCCTTGGACTAGTGAACATACTGCTCTAGTTCAATTTGTTAAACAAAAAATTAATGATTTGCCTTGTTTGACCCTTGCTAATCCAGCTTGGCAAAACATTATTGAGTCTGATGCGTCTAATATTGGTTATGGAGGGATTTTGAAACAGATTAACCCTCATGATAAAATTGAATATCTGATTAGATATCATTCTGGTAAATGGACAGAGGCTCAAAAGAAATATGCCACTGTTGCGCATGAAATGCTAACTATTGTTAAATGCGTTCTTAAATTTCAAGATGATTTATATAATCAAAAGTTTTTGATAAAAACTGATGCTCAAGCAGTTAAATTTATGTTTAATAAAGATTTTAAACATGATGCTTCTAAATTAATATTTGCCAGATGGCAAGCACAGCTGGCTCCTTTTGATTTCGAGATAGTTTATAAGAAAGGAAGTGAAAACTCCTTACCTGATTTTTTATCAAGAGAGTTTTTACAATGAGTTCTTCTGTTTATAATTGTTTTATAGATAATCCTACTTTATTAGCAATTCTTCAAGTCATGCCTTTACCTCGAGATATGAAAGAGGTTATATTAGATAAAATTATTGATGAAATTGCAAGAGAAGATTTCTCTATTTTTGATTATAGTTATGGAGATGCATACAATGATGACATATATTATGAAGACTCATCAAATTGGTTTTGGTGATTCTTACTGCAGAATGGAATCCTAGAATTATCGAGGAAGAGGCAGAGGAAGAGGAAAATCATCCTCTCAGGCAAGGTCATACTCTCAGGCATCCTCATATGGATCGTCTTCGCAAAGTTTCCCAGTTATACAAATGGGAAATAAAACTTTGATAAATGAGAAGATTTCTCAAATATCATCATCAGTTCATTTGGAAGATATTCCAAAGGAGCATCCGTTACATGCTCAATTACAGGCATATATGGAATCTCAAAAGAGAAAAGATACTTTCTCTTCTATAGCTCAAGAAGAAAACGATGATATCAAGGCTTACGAAAGAGTAAGTAAAAAGGAAATGATATTTCCTGTTGAAAATGCTGAGATTCAGCGAAAAGAAGAACCTTGGAAGATATTTCAAAAGTATTTGATTACTGGTTTATATTATCCAGGAGAGTCATATAAGACTCGGTCTTACTATGAGACAATTCTTAAAGAAACAGGTAGTGCAGATTTTCAGCACTTCTCGGGATATAACTCGAGTGAAAATTCTTATAATTTTTCAAAAATTATAAGTAAACAGATTATATCTGTTGAAGAATGGGGAATCTCAACAATGAAAGAAAGACAGATAAGTCTTAATAAGGTAAAAATGAATTTTACCTACTGGGATTATATCCAAGCTTTTGATAAAGTGTCATACTATAATAATGACAGGCATAAACACACTTGGTTTGTGAAGATATGTTCAAAGATATTTGAACAACAAATTCCAAATTGGTTTTTGTCATGGTGGTCATACCACGGTCCGACGGTAAAGATTTTACCTCCTTTATTTTTAAAGTTACACAAAGATTGGGTGAAAGTTTCGCCAAAATTGTCAGAGTTATACTCACGAGAGCATATTAGCTCTTTGGAAAATATTGATCAGATTTATTTCTTTATTGAATTCTCGATTCCATGGATTCATAAGTGGACTCCCGAATTGGGTTTTAATGAAGAACAGATTCCTTGTTTATATAGAATTTTTTATAATAATTTCTGGGATAAATTAATGAAATAAGATCCCAAGACTAAAGAATTGTTTGGACAAGAGTTAGTTGATGAAATCACTTCCACAATTCAGGAGTATTCAAAAACTCCAATGAAAGAAATTATAGATGATTCTTCGGTGAGACATATAGCTAGAAGGATCTCAGTCCAAGACGGTGATAAGACTGAAATGATTGAGAAGTATCTTGAAGAAGTAAAAAAAAATTTGCTTTCTTCAATTAATCAGTTTGATAAATCTGATACCTCAATGCGAAGTGAAAACAGCAACGAAGATATTCAAGATGCTCAATATCCAGATGATATGTCAACAGAAGAAGCTTTGCTGAAAGCAGAGAAATTGATTAGAGAAATCAAAGGAAAAGCTCAACAATAATTTGGCTTTTTGAAATAGTAAAGCCGCCGTAGGGGCCCAAAGATACAGTAGATACACTGTAACATCGCACTATGAAATAAGTGCGTAGGACCCATTGATGTCGGGTCACTGTACAAATAGTTGTTTCTTTTTCTATTTAAGAGACCTTCCTTCATTTAGAGAAGGCAAGTCCTTTTTAGGCAGTTGTAATATTTTTCTCTCTTTTGTAAAGATAAATCAAAATTCTTCAAGCTTTTGGAGGAAAACATAGGTGGTGGATCTGAGTAAGTTATTTTTTTATTCCTTATTTCTTCTTTCAGTTCAATGATAGGCTAAACTTATGATATCTATGGTAGAATTATACTGAAGAAGTCGTTGGTAACTATGAAAGTAAGCTAGACTCAATTTAGATGTAAAAGATTAATCTTAAGTTCATCTTAGCTTGGTTCCAAGATGGTGGTACAGTCAGATCTATATAGTGGTTAACATATCTGGGTTTGAAAAGCCGTCGGAAAAGTAAGTCCCCGTTATGAGGAGAAAAAGGGGCAGTTAAATTCCGGTTAGAAACTTCAAACTAGATTGTTAAAGTACTATTTAGACTCTTGACAGGCCCCTTGCTTGGGTAAAAGATTATCATACAGTTATTATGAAAATAAGATTGTTCTTAAACATTTCGATTGTCTTCTGTACAATGATCTAGATCAAGGTTATTATGGCGGACTACCGCCCGATAACGCCGATCCTAATTATGGTATCAAAGCTTTTTATCAAAATTCTTATTCCTTAGTAATAAGAATACATTTACTCCACCTAATTTGGATTCAATACAATGAAATTTTAAAAGGTTAAGAACACAAGATTTTATTTGAATCTATAAAAATCATCATCATATATCGCAAGAAAAACTAGTAATAAAATTAATCAAAATGATATAAAATCATTTCCTTCAATAAAAACTTATCATTGTCAACAATAAATGAATCTAAATTATTAGCATAGAAAAAAGAAAATAACTTACATGCCGATACTTTATATGCAGAGAATACAAAACAGATAAAAAGTAAATATTTTCATTAAGGAGATTGAGGAGTTATTCACTAAAAGATGGAGGATTGATGTCCTTAATCTCATAATCTTTGAGCTCACCCTCAAATTCTTTTTACAAAATATCTAATTTTCATAACTACAAGAAGAAAAACTATTTTAATTTATTTGGTGTTTGGTATTCTTATTGGGACTCAAATAGATTCAGATAATGGAAAGTCACAAATTGAGGGTAAATCTCTTTCCAACAAAGGTAACTCATGTCCAAGACTCGAACCTGACACTTCTGGTTAAGGATGAAGGAATACTAACTTCTACTCCACCACAGTCCTTGTTGGTAGAACACCATAAATAAATCTAACATATAGCCAAATATTCAAAAGAAAGTATATTAAGTTATTATTAGTAGCAACAATAGTTGTGGTGATCTGTATATGATCTATCCATCCTTAATCAGAGGTCTCGGGTTTGAGCCTTGGGTATGAAGAAAACCTTGTTAGAGAGTGTCTCTCAAAATCTGAATTTGCCGAGAATACAATATGATTTATTGAATACCGAGTGAAAAAAATATTAATTATAATTTAAAATTTATTCTAAATTCCATTGGAACTCTTTTATCTAGATGAATTATCATTTCTATAATAATGAGTTGTCATGTTTAATATTCCATTGAGATATTGTAATGACCCGGTTGGTCATTTTTAGAAATTTTCATAAAATTATCATTTCACCCATCCCGATATTGGTTCCGAGTCACTTTTGAATGAGTTTTGAAATTTGTTTCAAGTTAAAAGTTAAAAGATGTGAATTTTTAGAAAATTTTATTTTGAAAGGCTAAAGTTGCTAAAAAGTAGTTTTTATTTCTTTTGGAGTTTCGAGTGTCAGATTGGAATTCTATCGATTCCATCACTTCCGCAATGTGGAAATAGGTCTAAGAGAGTTTTCAATTTTAGATTTGAAGTCTTTTTTAGGATTGGAGGTCCTAAGTTGGAAAATTATAGAATTTTAGCTTTTGGGTTGATTTTGGTCAATATTTGGGGTTTGGATTCTCGGATCAGAATTCTGAGAGTTTAGGAGAACAATGCTGGGGGATGATCTTAGGCCTAGGTTAGGTCCTGGTTGAATTTTTAGAGGTTCCGAGCTTGATTTGTCCTTTTGAGGCGTTATGTTCATTTCTTGTGGCTTTCATGAGTTTCAGGTCAAGAAGACCTTGGATCAATGGCTCAATTGAGACCAGAATGTCAAGTATAGTCAATTTGCATATATGGTTTGTGTGTATGAGGTTCTAAATGAATCTCAAGAGACCATTCGATGAATTTGAGTTTGGCTGATTTTTGTTGTTTTTGGTGTCTATTGACCTCTGCGTTAGCGGAGTGGATTCCCGCATTCGCGAGGGGAGAGGGTTTGGCTACCGCATTCACAGAGAATTTCCACCGTTCGTAGAGGGTCGGGGTTGTAACACCCCGGATTCGAAAAAGGGAAATGTTTTGATTTTTTGGAAACTTTGGTGACCTACTACTTGACCTACTAACCATTGGTGGACTTACCAACAGTAGGTCAAGGGGGTAGGAGTCTTTGGTAAGGCTGCCTAGGGGAAGAAGCTTGAAAAGAAATCCTACGTAGTGACCCATGATTGGCACCTTAGGTTGATAAGTGGACCTACCAACTGTACGTCAATAGGGGAGAAGAGTTGTTGATGCTACGTTGGGAGGAGGAAATTATTTTATTTTTGGGCTAAGGCAGGACTGACCTACGGTTGGTCACCTAAGGGCAGTAGGTTGACCTACCAACCGTAGGTCATGAAGTAAGAGGGTCGTTGGTGAAGTTTTTAAAGAGTGATCGTTTGGTCTTTTCACCTAATGGCCTATTTACTAAGCTAAGTCGATTATTAACCTTTCATAACACTATATAAGCCCTTTTAATCCTAAATTCTACCCTTTCCAATCGCTTTACAAGATTCCCCAAATTCTCCTCTCTCAAATATTTCTTTCTCTAGAAATTAGAAGAAGAAGAAGAAGAGGGCAACCTAGGGTTCAAGAAATCAAGCTCTTCTTCATCAATTGCTTAAGGAATCAAGATCCTAAGGTATGATAGTGTTCATCCATGGAGCCCTTTCCTCTATGGAATCCCTAAAATCTCCAATTTTCAAGTTAGAAGTTCTCAATTGAATTAGGAGTTTTCTTCCATGTCATGGGTTCTTTGGAATGTTGATATAATTGATTTATTTATGAACTTTGAAGTATAAATTAAGTTGAATTCATGAATTTAGATGAATCCCCATGAACCCATGCCTTTTCCCCAATTTTGAAATTATGAATGTGTTGTTGGGTTGAATTGTTAAGACATGAATTTCGTGAAGTCTATGTGAACCTATGTATGAACTATGATTCTTAAGCTAGGAATTTCATGATGAGATTATGGATGACCAAAAGATGGTTTTATGAAATTAAGCATGTTCAATAAAATCTATGATTTTCCTCTATCATGTGGGTTCCTTCAATTATGATCCAATTGCCTTGTTTATGGTTTTCTAAGCTTGAGTTTGCATTGAATTGCATGATTTAAGATGCATTCTTATGAACCCATACGAAATCTATAATTTTCAAGTTATGAGTATGATGAACCATGTGAAGATGAAATTGATGAACTCATACATGTCTCTTATGAAGTTAATGATGATTTAAAGGTGCTTTGAGATTTAAGCATTAAAGTTTATGATATGTTGATGTATGTTTGGGTTGTGAAAGGATTTTTCTCAACTAAAAGGAATAGGGAGTAATTCCAATGGAAGGAACAAGAGGAGATCCGTCATGTTTCCCCCTCCCCATGATAGCCAAGAGGAGATCCCTCATGTCTATCCATGACAAGACAAGAGGAGATCCCTCATGTCTTCTATGGAGCTATTCTAATGGAGGGACAAGAGGAGATCCCTCATGTCTACCCATAATAAGGTAGAGGTGATCCCCCATGTCTTCTAATGATCTGATATGATAAGATTATGACTATGATTAATCTGTGGAAACTATGCTTATCACCGAGTGGACAAGAAAAGATCCCTCATGTCCCATAAACTATGTGCCACCATAGGATTAGCTAGTGGATCTACGTAAACTAAAAGTTAAGGTCTTACCTTGGCAAGTAAGGCAACCTCTTTTCGGTGTGGGGTAGACACTAGATTCCATGTTATAGCTCACATGGTCTATGTCGGTAAAGGCTCACTTCCCACAATAATGAACTAAGTGACTTCTAAAGTATTTCTCAAGTAAAGTGAAGATGCTTAGTTTGCTTTGATCATGATGTATGACTTGTGTTTCTAACATCTTTCATGTTTTAGCTTGATCATTGCATGTCATGAAAATGTCCCATTTTAGCATGTTTTAAATATGTTTGTGCATTGCTATCATACTTGGTACTTGATTGTACTAACGCATACTCTTGCCTACATTCACTTTTTGATGTAGGACTTGGCGATTCTCCATCTATTCGTGGCTAGAACTTAGTAGAAGGATTATTAAAGACTTGGTGAGACCTCATCCATTCGAGGACGTAGCCTTGTTGTTCTTTTATGTTCTTTCCTTTTACATTGTGTTGGGTTACGTCCCAAATGTTATTTCTCATTCTTATGTTAGATTGGCTTTGAGACACTTTATGTAGACTTCCGCTACTTTTATCAAACACTTATGATTTGAACTTGATTTTTATTCTCTTTGAAATTCTATGATCTTGGACTATGTATGCTAAGTGGCTTGTATGAGGCCTTTCGGGGTCTAGTACTCCATGTCACGGCTAGGGGGTACTTTGGGTAGTAACAAACCTGGTATCTGAGCCAGGTTTTTTAAAAAGATCCTAGGATGTCTCATAAGCTGCGTCGAGTAGTGTCTTGTTCATGAGTGTGAAGAGCGCCACATTTATGAATGAGAGGCTATAAGACGTTTAAGAAACTTCACTTCTTTCATTACTCTTAAGTCGTGCCGTAGAGTTTAACTCTATATGTCTCTCTCCTAATCCCTATCCTATGCATTTCAGAATATGGCGACTCGAAGAGCTTATGCTAGAAGGAATGCGGAAGAGAATGTGGAAAAACAAGCTCCTCCTCAAGCTCCACAAGTTTCGGTCGACCCTTTGGCCGAACAAGTGACTAACGCGGAATTTAGGGCTTTTCAAGTGTTCGCTCAAGCCGTGACGGCTCAAGCCAATAGAGAGGTTGTCGCTCCCGTGAATCCAAATGTGGGTACGGTGGCATCAAGGGTGAGGGATTTCACAAGAATGAACCCTCCGGAATTTCATGGTTCTAAGGTTGAGGAGGATCCTCAAGAATTCATTGATGTGGTGTACAAAGCGCTAATGATTATGGGTGTGACACTGAAGGAAAAGGCAGAGTTGGTCGCTTATCAACTTAAGGGTGTTGCTCAAGTTTTTTTCAACCAATGGAAGAGTGAGAGGGCGGATGATGCGGGTTCTCTTGATTGGGAGAAATTCAAGGCTGCTTTTCTTGATAGGTTCTTTCCCCTTGAGATGAGGGAAGCAAGGGTGCTTGAGTTTATCAACCTTCGTCAAGGAAACATGAGTGTGAAAGAGTATGCTTTGAAGTTCACACAATTGTCTCGATATGCTCCTTCTATGGTTGCCGATTCTAAGGCAAGAATGAGTAAGTTCGTTTCAGGAGTGTCCGAAATGGTGGTCAAGGAATGTCGTACCGCCATGCTTGTCAATGACATGGATATTTCTCATCTCATGATGCATGCTCAACAAATAGAGGAGGAGAAACTCAAGGAAAAGTCTAGAGAGGTGAAGAGGGCTAAGACCGGTGATGGTAATTTTTCACAATCACGGTCCGATGGACATGATCATTTTAAGTCTCGACAGAGATTTTTGGGTCAAGATTCCTCCAATGATCCACCTAAGTTCAACAAAGATAGGGTGTCTAACCCCAAGCCTCAAGGAGGAAACAATGGTGAATTCTCATCGACCACTTGTGCTAGGAGTGGAGGGAAGCATGAGGGCAATTGTTTAGCCAATTCCAATGCATGCTTTGGTTGTGGCAAGATGGGCCACAAGATAAGGGATTGTCCCTTAGTGGTTAGGTAAGAGGGAGATAATCGTCGATGGACTCAACCTCAAAATTCGTCAGGTTCAAGTTCTCAAAAGCAAAATGGATTCTATGCTCTTCAAACTCGACAAGATCATGAGGGTTCCCTGAATGCAGAAATTGGTAAGTTATGGTCTTTTAGTTTGTGGTTATGCATTGATTAATGTTGGCTGTTTGGTTGGCTATGATAAAACTCCATGTGTGGTTAGTGTGTTTAAGGTCGACTTTGAAATCCTTGAAGAAATTTCTTAAGTGTTCACTTGTATCAATGGAATTGTGGTTGTTAAGACATTGGGTTATGGTTGAGTTGAGAGAGATGGATTTGGAAGGATTTGAGAGGTTTGCTCCCAAGGAGGAGATATTGTGTTTCTTGATTGGTAAGTGTGGGGACTAATTAAGTTGCCGAAAAGAGTTCCTTGTTATGGTTTTCTATAGGAGAGGTTGGAGGCGATGTGATGTCTTAGTATCCCTATCTTTTTCCTTCTACCTTCGGGTCTAGCTTGAGACCTTAGCCCCTCATGGTTCACTCTTAAGGATTCTTGTGTTTTTGTCATTCCCATGTTTCCTCATGGACTCATGCTCATGAAAATTTTACCTTTCCAAAAAAATATGATTTAGCTTGATTGATTATGCATGCCCATGGAGTCTAAATTTTGAGAAAATGAGCTAGCTTGATTGATTTATCTATGATTATGTGCATTAAGTAAGAGTTGCATAAAGTCTTCATTAAGTGATGTGTTGAACATGCTTTAGCTTGGAGTTGATGTTTTCCCCCTCGGATATGTGCATTTATGTGGTTGCATTTTGGTTGAGTTGTTAGATCTTGTTTCTACCTTCCTTATGATGTCTTGATTCTCATTTGAGAACGAATGTTCCCAAGGGGGAGATAATGTAACACCTTGGATTCAAAAAAGGCAAAAAATTTGATTTTTTCGAAACTTTGGTGACCTACTACTTTACCTACTAACCGTTGGTGGACTTACCAACAATAGGTCAAGGGGGCAGGAGTCGTTGGTAAGGCTGCCGAGGGGAAGAAGCTTGAAAAAAAAAACCTAAGTAGTGACCCACGATTGGCACCTACGGTTGGTAAGTGGACCTACCAACCGTAGGTCAATAGGGGAGAAGAGTCATTGATGCTACTGGTTGGGAGGAGGAAATTGTTTAAGTTTTTGGGCTAAGGCCAGACTGACCTACGGTTGGTCACCTACGGGCAGTAGGTTGACCTACCAACCGTATGTCATGAAGTAAAAGGGTCGTTGGTAGAGTTTTTAAAGAGGGATTGTTTGGTCTTTTCACCGAATGGCCTATTTACTAAGCTAAGTCGGTTATTAACCTTTCCTAACACTATATAAGCCCTTTTAGTCCTAAAACCTACCCTTTCCAATCACTTTACAAGATTTCCCAAATTCTCCTCTCTCAAATATTTCGCTCTCTAGAAGTTAAAAGAAGAAGAAGAAGAAGCAGAGGGCAACCTAGGGTTCAAGAAATCAAGCTCTTCTTCATCAATTGCTTAAGGAATCAAGACCCTAAGGTATAATAGTGTTCATCCGTGGAGCCCTTTCCTCCATGGAATCCCTAAATTCTCCAATTTTCAAGTTAGAAGTTCTCAATTGAATTAGGGGTTTTCTTCCATGTCATGGGTTCTTTGTAATGTTGATATAATTGATTTATTTATGAACTTTGAAGTATAAATTAAGTTGAATTTCATGAATTTAGATGAATCCCCATGAACCCATGCCTTTTCCCCAATTTCAAAATGATGAATGTATTGTTGGGTTGAATTGTGAGATTATGGATGGCCAAAAGATGGTTTTATGAAATTAAGCATGTTCAATAAAATCTATGATTTTCCTCTATCATGTGGGTTCCTTCAATTATGATCCAATTGCCTTGTTTATGGTTTTCTAAGATTGAGTTTGCATGAGTTAAGATGAATTCTTATGAACCCATACGAAATCTATGATTTTCAAGTTATGAGTATGATGAACCATGTGAAGATGAAATTGATGAACTCATACATGTCTCTTATGAAGTTAATGATAATTTAAATGTGCTTTCAGATTGAAGCATTAAAGTTTATGATATGTTGATGTATGCTTGGGTTTTGAAAGGATTTTCTCAACTAAAAGGAATAGGGAGTAATTCCAATGGAAGGAACAAGAGGAGATCCGTCATGTTTCCCCCTCCCCATGATAGCCAAGAGGAGATCCCTCATGTCTATCCATGACAAGACAAGAGGAGATCCCTCATGTCTTCTATGGAGCTATTCTAATGGAGGGACAAGAGGAGATCCCTCATGTCTACCCATAATAAGGTAGAGGTGATCCCCCATGTCTTCTAATGATATGATATGATAAGATTATGACTATGATTAATTTGTGGAAACTATGCTTATCACCGAGTGGACAAGAAAAGATCCCTCATGTCCCATAAACTATGTGCCACCATAGGATTAGCTAGTGGATCCACGTAAGCTAGAAGTTAAGGTCTTACCTTGCCAAGTAAGGCAACCTCTTTTCGGTGTGGGGTAGACACCGGATTCCATGTTATAGCTCATATGGTCTATGTCGGTTAAGGCTCACTTCCCACAATAATGAACTAAGTGACTTCCAAAGTATTTCTCAAGCAAAGTGATCGAAGATGTTTAGCTTGCTTTGATCATGATGTATAACTTGTGTTTCTAACATCTTTCATGTTTTAGCTTGATCATTGCATGTCATGAAAATGTCCCATTTTAGCATGTTTTAAATGTGTTTGTACGTTGCTATCATACTTGGTACTTGATTGTACTAACGCGTACTCTTGCCTACATTGACTTGTTGATGTAGGACTTGGCGATTCTCCATCTATTCGTGCCTAGAGCTTAGTAAAATGATTATTGAAGACTTGGTGAGACCTCATCCATTCGAGGACGTAGCCTTGTTGTTCTTTTATGTTCTTTCATTTGACATTGTATTGGGTTACGTCCCAAATGTTATTTCTCATTCTTATGTTAGATTGGCTTTGAGATACTTTATGTAGACATCCGCTACTTTTATCAAACTCTTATGATTTGAACTTTGTTTTTATTCTCTTTTAAATTCAATCATCTTGGACTATGTATGCTAAGTGGCTTGTATGAGGCCTTTCGGGGTCTTGTACGCCATGTCACGGCTAGGGGGTACTTTGGGTCGTGACAAGGGTTACTGACCTCCAGGTTCATGGAGAAGCTCCTGCGTTCGTAGAGCTCTTTAATGTGCTATCCATCCGTATTTGCGGAGAACCCCTGGACAGAATGTTTTCCAAAAATTGGGGTTTCAACCCAATTTCACCATTTTTGAGTTTTGGGAGCTTTGATGTGGCGATTTGAACTAGATTTTTGAGAAGAAATTTTTGGGTAATGATTCCTAATTTTAATTCTTCAATTACGCATTATTCTTTATGAATTTAAGTGTTCAAATCAAGGTTTTGAATTGGAAAATTGGGGTTTATATTCAAGAACCCAAGAACTTAGGAACATGGTGATTTTGATTTGATTTTAACTATTTTTATGAAATGTTTTTCACCAATGAGTTCAAAATGCCATGGGTAATGTTTTCAAGTAAAGATTTTTGAATTTAAACCTCTATTTTGGAATTGGATTTTTCAGTTGATTGACCCATTTGTCTAAATGTATGAATTGGATATTGTTATTTCCGTAATCTTATTATGAATACATGATTGAACTAGATTGTGAGGCTTTGGATATTGTTCAGAAGGAGAAGACCCAAGTCTTGGATTGATTATTTGATTTAATTGAGGCAAGTGAGTTCCTAAACATTGTAAATCTAGTTGATTCGTGTATTTCCTTCATTATGTGTGTTGGGGAGTAATGAAAATGAGGTGAAGGGCTCATTGTTCCACTTGTTTAACCTTAATAAATAAAAAGGGGATTAAATAAAAGGCAACGTGTTCATTATGATACTTTTGAATTTGCCTTGTTGTGAGCCCTAATGTGTTGATTGATGAAATGTCTTGATGGCATCATTGTGGATTTGAATTGCTTGAGTTATTATCTCTTCATTGTGGTGTGAGATTGCTTATTTGCATTGATTTCTATGCACCGTGATGAGATATTGGATGGTCGTTGACGCCGAGGTCATTTCTGACAAGTGTTATTGGTGCTGAGGTAATTTTCGGTGAGTGTGATTATGCCGAGGTCATTTCTGGCATGTGTGATTATGCCGAATTATCTATCAGTGAATGTGATTATGCCGAGGACATTTCTGGAAAGTGTGTTTATGTCGAGGTCACTATTGGCAAGTGATATTGAGGCGTAGGCCATTTCTAGCGAGTACTTAGATTATGGGTGCTTCCCATGAGTCATGATTAATATTTGTGCATGATGATCTTGATACTTGTGTTTGGTATGCTCTATTGTTATGCTTGATGATCTTGATACGTGTGATTGATTACTTGTTACTCCTGATCCATGAATTATAACTAGTTGACTGTGGTTATGGGAACTTGTGAATTGTGTATTGTAAAACGGTTAGGTTGGTCTGATTTCTATGCAAGTTATAGTTTGAGGTTGTTCGATTGGGATAAAAGGAGTACTCGTTTCTTTCTAGTTTTGCCTTGCTTAGTAGGTTGCGTGCTGGGTATCATGTTATTGGTACTCACTCCTTACTTCTATACTTCTGTAGGATTCGAGCCCTGACCTGTGTGATCCTCTTCTTCTTCTCTTAATTCTGAGGCTTGTTCGAGGATTTCAAGAGGTAGTTGTTTTTCATCCGGTGGACTTTCTTGTTTCATTTACCAAGCTTTGTTGTTTTTAAGGAACAAAGACATTGAGACTTGTAATTATCTTTCATTTTTGCACTTTATGCTTTAGTGTCTTGTACATGTAACAACCACATTTTGGGGTTTTAACAGAATGAGTAAGTTTTCCATCTTATGTTATTCTTCCTTTACTTTATGTATTTTTTTTATTTCATTGGGTTGAGGCTGTCTTGTGTTTGTGGAAATAGATGAGTGCCATCACATCCATTTTTGAGTCGTGATAAATGGTATCATAGTCTCAGGTTCATAGGTCTCACGTGTGTACAAACTAATTCTAAGTAGAGTCATGAGGATCGGTACGGAGACGTCTGTACTTATCTTCGAGAGGCTATGAAGACTGTTAGAAAACTTCTTTTTATTCATTCTTTCTTATCGTGCATGGTTACCTTCACTAGTGCTAAGTTTTCGTGTGTTGTTTTGGCAGATGCTGAGGATCAGAGCTTTTGTTTCCAGTGCTAGAGGGGAGTCAGTCCCCGAGGTAGTTCCTGAGACCCCATCTAGGGGTAGAGGTAGGGCTCGAGCTAGAGGCCATGCTTTTGGAGTAGCACCAGCTAGAGGTCGTGCTCATGGAGCAGTACCAGCCAGAGGCAGAGGAAGAGAGGTCTCTCCTGAGCCATAGGTTGAGGTTGCTGAGCACCAGGTTCCTCCTCGGTTTGGAGTACCTTTGTTTTAGGAGACTTTATTGAGGATGCTGGGTGTGCAGGAGAACTTCTCTCAAGGTTGTGCGACAAGTACACCACATGGTTCCTAGAATAGATTGAGGGCGCAGACCCCCAGGTCAATAGTAGGCTCCGTATTCATGAACAGGTGGGTAAGCCACCAGTGGTTCTTGCACCGGCTGTATGTGCACAGATCACTCCTGATGTTACTCTTATGATAATTAATCAGCATTATTATGAGAGGTTTCAGAAGATGAAACCACCCAAGTTTCAGGGTGGTAAGAGCAAGGATGTTCATGAGTTCTTGACCTTGTGCCATGAGATGCTTGAGGCAGTGGGTATGGTTGATGCTCGTGTTGTTTGTTTTGTTGCATTTCAGATTCGTGGACCTCAGAAAGTGGTGGAGGACTTATGTGAGGTCTAGAAGTTGGATCTCCTTTGACTAAGTGGGATACATTTTTCAGTGCTTTTTAGGACATTTTCATTCCTTGGAGCGTGAGAGAGGAAAGTCGACTGAGGTTTGAGGACTTGAGATAGGGCAATTTGTCCATGACTGAGTATGAGGCCCATTTTTGTGAGCTTTCTAGGCATTCCACGACTATCGTCCT
This sequence comes from Solanum appendiculatum, assembly GCA_018342035.1. Lineage (NCBI taxonomy): Eukaryota > Viridiplantae > Streptophyta > Magnoliopsida > Solanales > Solanaceae > Solanum > Solanum appendiculatum. The sequence goes on from JAGDQO010000313.1 coordinate 21,426, forward strand.
AGATAAGGCAGAGAGAGTCCATAGGTTTTTGAGAGGGTTAACTTTCTCCATCAGATCTTATGTGTTCAGAGAAGCCAGAGAGGGGGCTTCCTTCCAGTCCATTGGTAGTACCACCAAGGAGGTGGATTTGATGGTTAGAGAGGACTTTGGGGATCCTAAGAGGGCCCGATCATTTGGTCAATTTTCTAGCGCCTCATCTGGAGGCAGAAGTTCACATAGAGGTAGCAGCTCCTTTCAGCGTTGTGGGCTGGTTCATGGATCTAAGCCTTCAGTTGAGAGTGGGCAAACAACTCGAGGATCTTATGGTTCTGGCCCAGATGGCCATGGTAGCTTATCTCGTTCACAGCAGCAGTCATCCACACTCAAGTATTGTTTTGGATATGGATATCTAGGTCACATGATTCGACAATGTCCTCTATAGACTCACTCAAGACCCCAGCGTACGTATTCAGCTGCTCCAGCTAGAGATTCAGTGCCTCCATCCAGGGGTTGAGGCAGAGGTTAGTCCAGCAGAGGTGGCAGGACTTTTGGTAGGGCTGATATAGCTCCACAGAGCAGAGGTCAAGGTCCTACTCAAACTCCAGGTGGTCGAGAGGGACAATGTTATGCTTTTCCAAGGAGGCCTTAGACCAAGACTTCTAATGCTGTGATTACAAGTATCGTCCTAGTTTGCCATCAACCTGCATTTTTATTGTTTGAAATGGGGTCTACTTTCTCGTATGTGTCTACCTATTTTGCTACTGGATTTGATATGATGTCTGATAGCATGCCTGTTTCTATTCATATTTCTACACCAGTGGGTGAGTCCTTAGTGGTGGATCGAGTATATTGTTCCTTTTTGTTTTTTTGGCTAGGTATGATACTTGGGTAGACTTGATCATTCTTGGGATGGTAGACTTCGATATTATTTTGGGTATGGATTAGCTCTCCCCGCATCATGCTATTTTTGATTTCTATGCTAAGACTGTGACCTTAGCAATGTCGGGTATCCCGAGAGTTGAGTGGATTGGTGCTAGTTTTCTTACCCTAGCAAAGTTATCTCCTTCATTTGAGCATAGAGATTGGTTGATAGAGGGTGTTTTTCCTATTTGGCCTTCATTCGGGATACTACAGTTGAGCCACCTCTCATGGATTCTATGCTTGTGGTTCGAGAGTTTCTCGATGTTTTTCCTACTAATCTTCAAAGTTTTCCTTCAGATAGAGATATTGATTTTTCTATTGACTTGGAGCCGGGCACCAAGCCCATCTCTATTCCTCCTTACCGCAAGGCTCTAGAAGAGTTAAAGCAATTGAAGGATCAGTTATAGGATTTTTTATTAAGGGGTTTATTCGCCCTACTATTTCTGCCACAACCTAAAGTACCCCTTAGACGTGACTTGGCATATAAGATCTCGAAAGGCCCCATACAAGTCACTTAATATACATCATACAAGATAATAGTAATTAAGAGTTTAAAAGACAGTATTATATCAAAAGAGTTTGACAAAAGCATAGCGGAAATCTAACATAGTCTCAAAGCCATCTAATACATCAATAGAATCAAATATTAGGATGTAACCCATACAAGTTCAAAAGTGAAATGACATAAAACTATAGACATGGTATTGTCCTCGAAGTGTGAGAACTCACCAAGTCTTCTTAGTCACAAGTACTACGATCTAACAACAAATGGAGGGAGAGGAGTCGTCATGCCCTACATTAGCGAAACAATGTAGGCAAGAGTATGCGTTAGTACATAGAATGTACCAAGTATGATAACTATGCATAGAAGTTACAAAATCATGCTAAAAAGGAGATATACATAAGATACAATGACCAATGCTAAATCGTAAAATAACATGATAGCAAGCATAAGTTAAGAATCATGTTCAATGCAAGTAAATCACTTTAGACAAGACATACTTGAAATACCTTTTAGGAAGTAACCTTCGTTCATTATGTGGGAAATTAGCGTTAACCGACATAGACCTTATGAGCGATAACATGGAATCCAATGTCTACCCCACACCAAAAATAGGTGTCCTTACTTGCCAAGGTAATAACCATAACTTCTAGCTTAAGTGGATCCACTAGCTAATGTTTATCTAAGACAATCATCCTATGGTGGTACATAGTTTATGGGACATGGGTAATCGCCACTTTTCCACTCGGTGCTAAGCATAAATCCCACGAAATAGTCATAATTCATAACTTATCTTATCATTAGTAGACATGGGTAATCATCTTTGGTCTTATCATCCATGGAAGGCACATCAAATAGTCAATCCAAGCTAAAGTCATTAGAATAGCTCCTTAATTCTTGATTCAAAGTTTAGTTGGGAAAACCTTTCAACTATTATGAATCCTTTATGTGAGAAAATCCTTTCAACTCTTATGAATCCTTTATGTGAGAAAATCCTTTCACATTCATGTTTTGAGTAATTTATGAGAAATCCTTCCTCAACATAACAACAGCATTGATGCTTCACTCTCAAAGCAAACTTAAATAATTTGTCTCAATTTCATAAAGAACATGCATATCTTCAAAATTTTCATCTTTCATAGTTCAAAAACTTCATCATACGATCAAAGTATAGAAATCATAGATTATGCATGGGTTCATGGTAATTCAACTTCAAATCATGCAACTAACTTAATTCATGAATAAAAAGACTTAAATCAATCAATTAGATAATAATTTGAAAGAATACATGAGATAGAAGAAAACTCTAATTTTAATTGAAGAATTCTAACATGTAAAATTGAGGAATTTAGGAACACTATGGAGGAAAGAACTCCATAGGTAAAAGCCATCATACCTTGGATTTCAATGCCCACAATCAATGGAAAAATGTAGACTTGACTTGAATCCCTAGCCTTATTCTTCAAGCTTTAGAGAGAGAGAGATATTTGGGGAAAGATTTGGAGGGATTTGGTAGAATTTGAAGAGTGATTAGAAAGGGTAGATTTTAGGCTTAGAAGTCTTATATAGGGTCTAGGATTAGGGCTAAACTGAATTAGATTAGGCATAAGTCAATTAGGGAAAAGACCAAAAAGCCCTTAAAAATAATTGCCGGACTCAGACCTATGGTTTGGACCTACGGTTCGTAGGTCCAACTACGTACCGTCCTGGTCAACCGTAGAAAGATTCAGAGGCTATTCAATTTGGTCTTCCAACGACGGTTTCCATATACGGTTCGTTGGTCCACTTAAGGACCGTACATTCAACCTGTACATCCCAACTTAAGGCTTAAAATTTAACAAAGTCTGGGAGAGACCTAAGAGACCTATCTACGGTCCATAAAAAAATGACGGACCATCCTGTTGAGTCGTAGAAAGGATTCTGAAACTTGACATTTTGAAATCATTGGTCTTGCCATATACAGTTCCCACCTATGGCCCGTAAGTCAACCTATGATATGTAGATGACTTCCGTCAATACTCGCACCAGTTTTGAAAACCTGAAATTTCCTTCTTTTCAAATCCAAGGTGTTACAATATCTCCCCCTTGGGAACATTCGTTCTCGAATGGAACTCAAGACATCATAAGGAGGGTAGAAACTAAATCTAACAGCCCAACATGAATGCACATATACGAGGAGGAAACATCAACTCCAAGCTAAAGCATGGTCAAAGAATCATTTCATAAGATCTATATGCAACTCATACTCAAATACACATAACATGAAGAAATCAATCAAGTTAACTCACTTTCTCAAAAATATAAGCTTTTTATGGACATGCATAAATGAGGAATCATGGGAATATCTAAGACACATGAGACCAAAAGAGTGCACCATGAGGGACTAAATACCTCAATCTAGAGTAGAGACGAAGGGAAAGAGATGAGGATAACAGGACATCATATCGGCCTTGGCCTCCCAAGTAGCACCCTCAACTAACTAATTCCTCCACAAAACTTTTACGAAAGCAACTTCTTTATTTCTCAACTTCTGAACTTGCCGGTCCAAAATAAGAAAGACTCTCTTTTATGCCAAGACTCTCCAACGGTACTATAGATGTCAGATCACCAACACATTTCTTCAATAAGGAGACATGGAATACCGGATGAATCGATGCCAAATCACTAGGCAATTCAAGTTCATAAGCAACTTGGCCAATACGCCTCGAAAATCTGATATGGGCTCACATAATGGGGCTAAGCTTCCCATTCTTTCCAAACCTCATTACACCCTTCATGGGTGAGATTTTCAACTAAACCCAATCATTAACATCGAATTTTAGATCTCTTCTTCTAACATCGGCATAGGACTTTTGTTGACTTTGAGCCATTTTCAATCTTTCTCTAATAAGCTGAACTTTCTCCATAGCCTCATGTACCAACTCGGGACCTATCAAAGATACTTCACCAACTTCAAACCATCCTATAGGGGATCTTCACCTCCTACCATAAAGAGCCTCAAATGGAGCCATACCAATACTTGAATGATAGCTATTATTATAAGCAAACTCAATTAAAGGCAAATGATCATCCCAATTACCCTTAAAGTCAATGACATAAGCTCTAAACATATCTCCTATATAAAGTTTGGATAGTACGCTCTGCTTGTCCATCGGTTTGAGGATGAAGGGTCGTGCTAAGCTTAACACGAGTGCCAAGGCCCCTTTGGAATGTTTTCCAAAACTTAGAAGTGAATTGGGTACAACGATCAGATATAACGGATAGGGGCACTCCATGCAACCTAACTATCTCCTTTAGGTATAACTTCGCATAGTCTTCCACTGAATAAGAAACCTTGAGGGGAATGAAATGGGCCAATTTCGTCATACGATCCACAATAATCCAAATTGAGTCATGTTGTTGCCGAGTGCGAGGTAAGCCCACAATAAAGTCCATATTCAAATCTTTCCATTTCCAAGTAGGAATACTAATGTCATGCGACAAACCTCCCATTGTTTGATGCTCAATTTTCACTTATTAACAATTAGGACACTTAGCCAAAAATTCCACAATATATTTCTTCATCCCATTCCACCAACAAACCTCCCACAAGTCACGGTACATTTTGGTGGCTCCTGTGTGGATGGAATATCGAGAACAATGGGCTTTCGATAAAATTTATTCCCTTAAATTGTCGACATTGAAAACAGACAAATGACCTTGATATCGAAGCACACCATCTCCTTCTTGGGAGAAAGCCTCAATGGACGTTTTAAGCACTGCTTCCTTTAATCGCATCAAGATCGAGTCAAGACCTTGCTTTGCCTTTACATCCGACGCAAAAGATGATTCTGAGCCATTAAGAACCACAACACCACCTTTTGTATAATCAATCAACTGAACACCCAATCAGGCCAATCTATGAACATCTTGAACCAATTCCTTCTTATTAACCTCAACATGAGCAACGCTACCCATGGATAATCGACTAAGGGCATCCGCCACCACATTTGCCTTGCCGGGGTGATAAAGGACACTCATGTCATAGTCCTTTAGAAACTCGAGCCACCTCCTTTGGCAAAGATTTAGATCATTTTGCTTGAACATATATTGCAAACTCTTTTGGTCGGTGAAGACATCAGCATGAACACCTTACAAGTAATGCCTCCAAATCTTTAGAGCATATACAACCGCAACTAGTTCTAAGTCATGGGTAGGATAGTTCTTTTCATGTATCTTAAGTTTTCTTGAAGGATAAGAAATGACTTTCCCATTTTACATAAGGACACATCCCAACCCAATTCTTGAGGCATCATAATAAACCACAAATCCATCGGACCCTTCCAGTAAAGTCAACACCGAAGTGGAGGTAAGTCTATCTTTTAATTCTTGAAATCTCTTCTCACATGCTTCAGACCATATAAACTTAACTTTCTTTTGGGTTAATGCCGTCAACGGAGAGGCAATTGAAGAAAACCCTTCAACAAACCTTCTATAATAACCAGCCAAACCCAAGAAATTTTGAATATCTGAAGGGGATAGAGGTCTATGCCAACTCTTAACTACATACGTCTTCTTAGAATCTACCTCAATACCTTTACCAGAAACAATGTAACCAAGAAAAGCCATGGACCTCAACCAAAACTCACATTTACTAAACTTTGCAAAGAGTTGCTAGTCCTTGAGGACTTGGAGCAATATCCTCAAATGATTGGTATGCTTATCGTCACTAATTGAGTAAATCAAAATATCGTCGATGAACACAATCACAAACATATCTAGGTATTCTCTAAACACCTATTCATCAAATCCATAAATGCGGCCAGAGCATTTGTCAAACCGAATGACATTACCAAGAATTTGTAATGACCATCTCTAGTCTGAAAAGCCATCCTCGGAATGTCATCTTCCTTCACCCTCAATTGGTGATAGCCCGACCGAAGGTCAATCTTGGAGAAGTAACTCGATCCTTGAAGTTGATCAAACAAACCATTTATCCTTAGAAGAGGATATTTGTTCTTAATGGTAACCTTGTTCAATTGTCGATAGTCGATACACATAAGAAGTGAACCATCCTTTTTTTCGAACAAACAAATCTGGAGCACCCCATGGAGAGATACTCGGTCGAATGAAACCCTTATCCAACAAGTCATTCAATTGCTCTTTTAAGTCCTTAAGCTCGGCTGGAGCCATTTCATAAGGAGGAATCGAGATAGGTTGCGTATCTTGGAGAAGGTCAATACCAAAGTCTATTTCCCTTTCGGGAGGAACACCGGGTAAATCATCGGGAAACACTTCTGTAAACTCATTAACAATGGGGACTGACTCAAAGGTAAGGGTTTCGGAATCCATATCCCTAACCCAAACAAGATGGTATATGCAACCCTTAGAAATCATCTTTCTAGCTTTAAAACAAGAAACAAATTGACCCTTAAGCATAAAGTTTCCCCCTTTCCACTCTTGGATGGGCTCATTTGGAAACTTGAACGTAACCACTCGGGTTCTACAATCAATAGAAGCATAACATGAATGCAGCCAATCCATCCTAAGAATAACATCAAAGTCTAACATATCAAGCTCTACAAAATCAACATGAATGACTCTATAGGATAAGGAGATGGGACAATTTTTATAAACTCTTTTAGCCACGGTAGATTCACCAATAGGAGTAGAGACAGAAAAAGGATTTAACAACACATCCGGAAGAACATCAAACCGCATAGCCACATATGGCATCACAAAAGACAAGGTAGCACCAGGGTGAAGCAAAGCGTAAACATCAGGATTAAAGACTTTCAACATACCGATAACAACATCGGGATAACCCTCTTGCTCGTGACAAGTCTGAAGTACAAACAATCGTTTTGCTTTTGACTCCCACTAGAACCTGACAAAGGATAAGGTTGAGCCCATCGATGATTATCTGGTTCCTTATTAGCAACAGAGGGACAACCCCTAATCTTATAATCCATCTTGCCACAACCAAAACATGCATTGGAACGGGCTAGGAATCTACCCTCATGCTTTCTTCCACACTTAGCACAAGTAGACAATGAAGAACCACTACCATTTCCTCCTTGAGGCTTAGGGTTAGACACCATTTCATTGTTGAACTTAGAAGCTGGAACATTGGAGGAATCTTGACTGGGAAACCTTTATCAAAAGTTAGAATGACCATATCCATCGGACCTTGAGTGTGAAAAGTCACCATCACCGGTCTTAGCCCTCTTTGCCTCTCTAGACTTTTCCTTAAGTTTCTCCTCTACTATTTTTTTAGCATGTACCATTAGATGAGAAATGTCCATATCATGGATAAGCATAGCGGTACGACATTCCTTGACCACCATTTCGGACACTCCTGACACAAACTTACTCATCATTTCCCTAGGATCGGCAATCATAGTAGGAGCGTAACTAGACAGTTGTGTGAATTTCAAAGTATACTCCTTCACACTCATGTTTCCTTGACAAAGGTGGATGAACTCTAGCACCTTTGCCTCCCTCATCTCAAGGGGAAAGAACCTATAAAGGAAAGCAACCTTAAACTTCTCCAAATCAAGAGAACCCGCATCAATCACCCTCTCACTCTTCCATTGTTCAAACCACACTTGGGCCACACCCTTAAGTTGATAAGCGGCCAATTCTGCCTTTTCCACTGGCATTACACCCATGATCATTAGCACCTTGTACTCCTCATCAATGAACTCTTGAGGATCTTCCTCAACCTTGGAACCATGAAACTCCGGAGGATTCATCCTAGTGAAGTACCTCACTCTAGTTGCCGTCGTACCCACATTTGGGTTCATGGGGACCACAGCCTCCCTATTGGCTTGAGCTTTCATGGCTTAGGCCAACACTTGATAAGCAACCCTAAACTCCGCATTAATCACTTTCTCAGTCAAAGGGTCGATCGGAGTTTGAGGAGCTTCTTGTTCCACATTCTCACTCGTATTCCTCCTAACATATGCCCTCCGAGTGGCCATACCCTTAAAAGCATCGAATAGGTATTAGGAGAGAGACGTATAGAGTTAAACTCTATCGCACGACTTTAGAGTGATGAAATAAGTGGATTTTTCTAAATATCTTATACCTTCTCAATCATAAGTGTGGCACGCTTCACACTCATCAACAAGACTCTACTCGACATGGCTTATGAGACATCCTAGGACTTTTCAAAAACCTTGTGCTTTGAATACCAAGTTTGTCATGACCTAAAGTACCCCCTATACGTGACAAGGTGCATAAGACCCCGAAAGGCCCCATACAAGCCACTTAGCATACATCATACAAGATAATAGTAGTTAAGAGTTTAAAAGACAGTTGTATATCAAAAGAGTTTGACAAAGGCATAGCGAAAATCTAACATAGTCTCAAAGCCATTTAATATATCAATAGAATAAAATATTTGGACGTAACCCATACAAGTTCAAAAGTAAAATGATGTAATTCTATAAACATGGTATTGTCCTCGATGTATGAGGACTCACCAAGTCATCTTAGTCACAAGTACTACGATCTAGCCACGAATGGAGGGAGAGGAGTCGTCACACCCTACATTAGCGAAACAATGTAGGCAAGAGTATACGTTAGTACATAGAATGTACCAAGTATGATAAATATGCACAGAAGTTAAAAATAATGCTAAAAAGAAGATATCCATAAGATACAATGACCAATGCTAAATCGTAAAATAACATGATAGAAAGCATGAGTTAAGAATCATGGTCAATGCAAGTAAATAACTTTTGACAAGACATACTTGAAATACCTTTTAGGAAGTAACCTTAGTTCATTATGTGGGAAATTAGCCTTAACTGACATAGACCATGTCAGGTATAACATGGAATCTGGTGTCTACCCCACAAGGAAAAGAGGTGTCCTTACTTGTCTAGGTAAGAACCATAACTTCTAGCTTAAGTGGGTCCACTAGCTAATGTCTATCTAAGACAATCATCCTATGGTGGCAAATAGTTTATGGGACATGGGTAATCGCCACTTGTCCACTCGGTGCTAAGCATAAATCCTATGGAATAGTCATAATTCATAACTTATCTAATCATTAGTAGACATGGGTAATCATCTCTTGTCTTATCATCCATGGAAGGCACATCAAATAGTCAATCCAAGCTAAAGTTCATTAGAATAGCTCCTTAATTCTTGATTCAAAGTTTAGTTGAGAAAACCTTTCAACTTTTATGAATCCTTTGTGTGAGAAAATTCTTTTACATTCAAGTTTTGAGTAATTTATGAGAAATCCTTCCTCAACATAACAACAACATTGATCCTTCACTCTCAAAGCAACCTTAAATCACTTATCTCAATTTCATAAAGAACATGCATATCTTCAAAATTTTCATCTTTCATAGTTCAAAATCATCATCATAAGATCAAAGTATAGAAATCATAGATCATGCATAGGTTGATGGTAATTCAACTTCAAATCATGCAATTAACTTAATTCATGCATAAAAACACTTAAATCAATCAATTAGATCATAATTTGAAAGAACCCATGAGATAGAAGAAAACCCTAATTTCAATTGGAGAATTCTAACATGTAAAATTGAGGAATTTAGGAACCCTATGGAAGAAAGGACTCCATAGGTGAAAGCCATCATACATTGGAGTTCAATGCCTACAATCAATAGAGAATTGAAGACTTGACTTGAATCCCTAGCCTTCTTCTTCAAGCTTTAGATAGAGAAATATTTGTGGAACGATTTGGAGGGATTTGAAGAGTGATTAGAATGGGTATATTATATGTTTAGAATTCATATATATGGTCTAGGATTTGGTTTAAGCTGACTTAGATTAGGTATAAGTTAATTAGGGAAAAGACTAAAAAGCCCTTAAAATAACTATCGGACTCAGACTTATGGTTTTTACCTATGTCTGTAGGTCAAACTACGGACCGTCCTGGTCAACTGTAGAAAGATTAATAAACTATTCAATTTGATCTTCCAACTACGGTTTCCATGTACGGTTCGTTGGTCCACTTACAGACAGTACATACTAACCGTAGATCCCAACTTAAGGCTTAAAATTAAACAAAGTCTGGGAGAGACCTACAAGACCTATCTATGGTTCATAAAAGAAATGACGGACTGTCCTTTTGAGTCTTAGAAAGAATTACTAAACGTGACATTTTAAAATTATTGGTCTTTCCATCTACGGTTCCCACTTACGGACCGTAAGTCAACTTACGGTCCGTAGATGGCTTTCGTCAATACTGGCACCAGTTCTGAAAACCTGAAATTTCCTTCTTTTTGAATCCGAGGTGTTACAGTTTCCTCGTGGGGGTGCTCCTATGTTGTTTGTGAGGAAGAAGGATGGAACCATGAGAATGTGCATTTATTACCGATAGTTGAACAAAGTGATAGTGAAGAACAAGTATCCTCTTCCTCATATTGATGACTTATTTGATCAACTTCAGGGGGTATCTTTGCTTTCTAAGATTGATTTGAGGTCCGGCTATCATCAGCAGAATATTAGGGCATTGCATATCACTAAAATATCTTTCAGGACTTGTTATGGGCACTATGAGTTTCTTGTGATGTCTTTCAGTTTGACTAACGTCCCTGCACCGTTCATGGAGTTGATGAACGGGGTGTTCTTACCTTATCTAGATTCTTTTGTTATAGTCTTCATCGATGACATATTGGTGTACTCCAAGATTGAGGAGGATCATGATTGGCATTTGGGAATTGTGCTCCAGAGACGGAGAGTAGAGAAGTTGTATGCCAAATTCTCAAAGTGTGAGTTTTGGATTGATTTTATTGCATTTCTGGGACACGTGGTGTCCAAGGAGGATATTCGAGGGGATCCAACCAAGATTGAGAAAGTTAGAGGTTTGACCAGGCCTACTTTAGTTACAAAGATTCAGAGTTTTGTGGGATTCATAGGCTATTACAGGCAATTTGTTTAGAGCTTCTCCATTATTGCATATCCTTTGACCAGATTGACTCGACAGAGTGTTAGCTTCCAGTGGTCTGATGAGTGTGAGGAGAGCTTTCAAAAACTCAAGACCTTGTTGACTTCGGCTTCTTTTTTGACTCTACCCGAGGAGGGTGTAGACTTCAACATTTATTGTGATGCTTCTGGAGTCGGGTTAGGTTGTGTTCTGATGCAGAAGGGGAAGGTGATCGCCTATGGTTCTAGACAGTTGAAAACCCATGAGAAAAACTATCCTATCGATGATTTAGAGTTGGCAACTGCAGTGTTTGTGCTTAAGCTATGGTGGCATTATTTGTATGGGGTACATTGTGAGGTCTTCACTGACCATCAGAGTCTTCAGAACATTTTCAGACAGAGGGATCTAAACTTGAGGCAGGGCAGATGGCTTGAGCTACTAAAGGACTATGATATCACCATCTTTTATCACCCGAGAAAGCCCAATGTGGTGGCCGATGATTTGAGTAGAAAGACTTCTAGTATGGGGAGTCTTCCTGCTATCAGTGTTGAGGAGAGACCATTGGCTAGATATGTTAAGAGGTTAGCTAACAACTTGTCCGATTGCATATTTCAAAGGAGACTAGGGGTTTGATTGCTTTTATAAAGGCCCATTCTTACTTTGTTGAGCAGATTCGTGAGCACCAGTTTGATAATAAGAAATTGTGTCTCATTAAACACAAGGTGATGAGAGGGGAAGCCAAGGAGGTTGTCCTTAATTCTGATGGTTTCTTGAGTATCAAAGGTAGGATTTGAGTGCCCAAATTGGTTAGATTGATTCTTGAGGAGGCCAATTGTTGTTGATATTCTATTCATCTGGGAGCGACAAAGATGTATCATGACCTGAGCCAGCACTACTAGTGGTGTGGCATGAAGAGGGACATTGCAGATTTTGTTTGAAGATTCTTGACTTGCCAATATGTCAAGTGTGAGCACCAGTGGCCTGGAGGTATATCTCAGAGGATGTCTACTCCTACTTGGAAGTGGGAACGGATCACTATGGACTTTATTGTGGGTCTACCTACCATTATGGGTGGTTATGATTCTATTTTGGTGGTTGTTGATAGGCTCCCAATTCCGTTGAAGTATACAACAGAGAAGTTAGCCCAACTTTATATCAGTCAGACTGTGCAACTACATGGAGTCCCTATTTCCATTCTCTAATCGAGGTTTTTTGTTCACCTTCCATTTCTGGAAGGCTTTACGGTATAATTTGGGTACTCATTTAGATATGAGTACAACTTTCCACCCTTAGATAGATGGTAAGTCCGAGTGGACGATTCAAGTGTTGGAGGATATGCTCTGAGCTTATGTGATTGATTTTGGTGCTAGATAGGATCAACATCTGCCCTTAGCAGAGTGTTCCTACAATAACAATTATCATTCCAGTATTCAGATGGCCCCATTTGAGGGGTTGTATGGCAAACATTGTAGATCTCCAATCGGTTAGTTTGATTTGGTGGAGATAGACTCTTTGGATATAGAATTTCTTAGAGACACTATGGATTAGGTCCATATGATTCAGGATAGACTGGTGATAGCCCAAAGTCGACAGAAGAGTTATTTAGATCGGAGAGTTTGAGCCCTAGTGTTTATGAAGGGTGATCATGTTTGGCTCTATGTGTCACCATGAAGGGTGTGATGAGGTTCAGAAAGAAGGAAAAGCCTACTCTAGATTCATTGGACCTTTTGAGATTTTGAGCTGAGTGGTAGAGGAGGCCTATAGGTTGTCCTTGCCACCTAGCTTGTCAGTTGTGCACCCTGTGTTTCATGTCTCCATGCTTCAGAAGTATGTGTCGGATTAGTACCATATGATTTCTCTTTATTCATTTGTGTTGGGTCCAAACATGTCTTTTGAGGAAGATACTATAGCCATCTTGGATAGGCAGGTGCAAAAGCTTAGGACCAAGGAGATTGCTTCAGTGATGGTGCAGTGGAAGCACCATTCTATTGGTGAGGCGACTTGGGAGACAGAGTCCGACATGTGTGCTAGGTATCCTCATCTTTTCGAGTCTCCAGAAACTTTCTTTTGCTTTATTTTTTAGGACGAACATGGTTTTTAGTGGTGGATAGTGAAAGGACCTGGTTTGTAATTTTTGGAAATTTTCATAAAATTACCATTTTACCTCTCCCGATATTTTTCCCGAGTCACTTTTAGATGACTTTTGAAATGGTTTCAAGTTTTGAGTTCAAAGATGTGAATTTTGAAATTTTTTGGATTTTGAAAGGCTAAAGTTGCTAAAAAGTAGTTTTCAGTGTCTTTTAGAGTTTCAAGTGTCGGAATAGAATTTCGCCACTTCCATCAGTTTTGAAATGTGGAAATTTGTATAAGAGATTTATCGGTTTCAGATTTGGAGCCTTTTTGAGGATTTGAGGTCCTAAGTTGGAAAATTGTGGAATTTTAGCCTTTGGATTGTCTTAGGTTAACATTTGGGGTTTGGATACTCAGATCAGAATTCAGAGAGTTTCATTGGATTCAGGGGATGATTTTTGGTTTAGGAGTGGTCTTGGTTGAATTTTTAGAGGACCCGAGCTTGATTTGGCCTTTTTAGGCATTATGTTCATTTCTTGTGGCTTTTACGAGTTTTGGGACAAGGAGAACTCATATTCGTGTTTCGATGGTTCCATTGAGTCCAGAACATCGAGTATAGTCAATTTGCGTATATGTTTTGTGTGTACGGGTTCCAAACGAACCCCGAGGGACCATTCGATAAATTTGAGTTTGTCTATTTTTTGTTGTTACTGGTGTATGTTGAACTCCGTATTCACAGAGGGGATTCCCACGTGCACGTAGGGTAGAGGGTTTGGCTACCGCATTTGGGGAGGAGTTCCTGCATTTGCTAAGGGTTAGGGTTACTAACCACCGCGTTCGCAAAGAGGTTTCCACGTTTGTGGAGATTTTTAATGTGTTGTTCATCCGTGTTCGTGGAAAGGGTTCCACATTTGCAAAGGACCCCTGGACAGAATGTTTTCCAAAAATGGGGTTTCAACCCTATTTCACCCTTTTTGAGTTTTAGGAGATTTGGTGTGGTGATTTGAACATGATTTTTGAGAAGAAATATTTGGGTAACAAATCCTAACCTTAATTCTTCAATTACCCATTATTATTTATGCATTTAAGTGTTCAAATCAATTTTTCTAGATGAAAAATTGGTGTTTAGCTTCAAGAACCCAAGAACATAGTAAAATGGTGATTTTGATATGATTTTAACTCCTTTTTTGAAATGGTTTTCACCAATGAGTTCCAAATGCCTTGGGTAGTGTTTTCAAGTAAAGATTTTTGGATTTAAACCTATATTTCGAAATTGTATTTTTGAGTTGATTGACCCATTTGTCTAAATGTATGAATTGGGTATTGTTATTTTCAGATTCTTATTGTAAATACTTGATTGAACTAGATTTTGAGGCTTTGGATATTGTTCAGGAGGACAAAATCCAAGTCTTGGATTGACTATTTGATTTAATTGAGGCAAGTGACTTCCTAAACATTGTAAATCTAGTTGATTCGTGTATTTCCCTTCATTACGTGTGTTGGGGAGTAATCGGAATGAGGTTAAGGATTCATTATTCCACTTGTTTAACCTTAATGAATAAAAAGGGGATTAAATAAAAGGCAACGTGTTGATTATGATACTTTAAAATTTGCCTTGTTGTGAGCCCTAATGTGTTGATTGATGAAATGTCTTGATGGCATCATTGTGGACTTGAATTGCTTGAGTTATTATCTCTTCCTTGTGCTGTGAGATTTCTTATCTCTTCCTTGTGCTGTGAGATTGCTTACCCAAGACCTTAATCACCTGATCACAAAACTCTTCATTGAACAATTCTTTCAGCAAATTCTGAATCCAGCCATCAGTATCCATCACATAACTTACATCAGCTAATTCATAACATCTGGTATGTGAAATAGGCAAAAAGAAGTGTAAGGCTCCTTATTGAGTCCAATTTTCATGCCACAGACTAGCCTGACCACCTCTAGCTTCCCACCACATTTCTTGATCTATATTATCTCTAGCATGAAGCATAAACTTCCATACTTAGAGATCCTCCTTTCCATTCAACTATTTGAGGACCATGCCTCTTGCAATACTTATTCCACATGAAATTAGACCATAAAGTGTTTTTGGTCCTGAAATTCCACCACAATAAAAAGATGGAGGATTGATGAGTCTAATCTCATAATATTTGAGCTCACCCTCAAATTCTTTTTTTTAAAATGTCTAATTTTCGTAAGTACAAAAGAAAAGGTTTTTTTTAAATTGGTGTCCGGTATTCTTATTGGGATTCAATTAGATTTGGATAATGGATAATTTCAAATTGAGGGTAAGCCTCTTTCTAACAAATGTAACTCATGCCTAAGACTCGAATCTAACACTTCTAGTTAAGGATGAAAGAATATTATCTTCTACTCCACCACAATCTATGTTGGTAGAACACAACAAATTAATCCAATATGTTGCTAAATATTCAAGAGAAAGTAAATTAAGTCATTATTAGTATGAACAAAAGTTGTGGTGGGATGTATATGATTCATTCATCCTTAACCAGAGGTCTTGAGTTTGAGCCTAGGATATGAAGAAAATCTTGTTAGAGAGTGTCCCTCGGAATCCAAATTAGTCGAGGATTCAATATGATACATTAGAACCGAGTGAAAACAATATTAATTACAATTTACAATTTATTCTAAAGTCCAGTGAAACTCTTTTATCTAGAAGAATGATAATTTCTATTATAATGAGTTAACACGTTTCATATTCCATTGAGATATGTTATTTTTTACCTTTCAATATGTGTTTAAAAGAAATTTTAAATGAAACTGTAAATATGACATCAGAACATATAGAATTTACTTTTTACTAGTCAATTTCTATTAAAATTTACTCCTCCTGATTATGATTCAATACCATGCCATTTAATAATTTAAGAACACGAAATTTTTATTTGGAGCTATAAAAGCATCATCATATACCACAATGAAAACTAGGCATAAAATTAATCTAATTGACAAACCATCATTTCCTTTTTTAAGTTTTTTTTATAAACATTAATTGAATCTAAATTAATAGCACATAAAAAGAAACAAAATAAATATAAAGAAGATACTTTATATGTAGAGAAGACGAAACAAATAAAAAGTAATAGTTTTCATTAAGGAGATTGTAGAGTTATTCACTAAAAGATGGAGGATTTTTTTTTAATTAAAGGTTGGGGCAAGCCAATTTATTCAAATAAAAAGATCAACAACAGATGGCTTAGGTCCAAAAGTAACCCCAACCCAAATAAAGAGAAACAAAAAGCAAACAGCTAATATGAAAAAGGGAAATACAGACAGATCTAGAAAGTCTTCTCAGGAGGGATTCCAAGACTCAACTGGAACGCAGCTTCTCCGGCAAGCATAGAGCTTGTCTGGCGTCCTCATCACTTGTCAAGAGGCGATGAGAAATGCAATGAGCTTGGGCGGTATCCACCTAGGCCTTCAAAAATCTCACGAATTCCATGGATCCAACTCTATAAAGGCTTCTTCAGCTCATATCAATCATCTGCCATATCCACCCAAGGTAAGACCCAGAAATGAAACAAAATCTTGATTCAATAATTATTGAAAGATGTATTTGATAAACCCCTAATTTGTGCAAGTTGTGCTCAAAGGAGTTGATACTACTGCCTCAAATAAAGCGTTCACCAGGTAACCTCTCCGTACTAATCTAAATAACCACATTTGCGAGAGTGTCGTCTAAATTTGAACTGTCGACTGAACCGAAATCTTCTAGTAGCTAAGAACTTTGTTGTTATTGTACTCAAGAATGTTGTCGACTAATCCAAACACTTATTATCATACATCTTGTACCTCTACTATGCTTCACTGATTATTGAATTTTCTTATTTTGAGATTAGGTATACCCTGTTTGTCAATTTGTAACAATTTTCCTGTTTGTGTTGGTAGCTCAGTATTAGATAAGAACTGAATGCTTGTTGTACCTGCAAAATGAAAAACATGGTTAGTTAAACAATCCGCCACATTGTTTCCCTCTCTGAAGATATGATTCACCACGACATCATGATCCTTCAACTTCTTCTTAATGCAACTTATGTCCACTGATATACCCCAAGGTATTTCCCATATTCCTTCAATGAATTTCTTCTAGATGAGAGAGTATGTCTCCATCACCAGAGGCAGAAGATTGTCACAAACACAATACAACAACCCTTCTTTAAAAGCTCCCACTTTTGCTTCTAAGGCATTGCATAGCCTTATACTTTTTGTCTCTGCATAGACCAAGTCTACATTGCTATCTCTCACACAAAAGTCCTTTGAGATGAGTGTTAATTGGTCTCTAATAAATCCATTAGAGTTGCATTTATAATATCCTACAGGAGGACATAGCCATCTCACCACTTTGCAAGATAAAATAGGAATGTAATCTTCAAAATATTTGACAATTAGGGGCCAATAATTAGGAATGTTGGTTAGCCAAGGGTATCTAGCTTTAGCCATTAGGCAGATATTCCTATTGATCTCTTTTACCATAGTCTGTCTAGTCATATCTCCTATATGTTTAATAGTATTCGTTCTTTTACAAAGCTGCCATATAATGAAGATAAGGACTGATCTAATAAAGGTTTCAGTTTGGGTATGGAATCTGCCCCCACAATTTATAACGAGTCTACCTCATCTCAATAAATGGTTCATGAATCCCAGCAGCCCCTGAGAATGTTACCCATAAATACTCAGCATCTGGACATGCTACAAATAAGTGATCAAATGTTTTAGGTATGGAGTTGTTACAATACACACAATTAACTGTGTCTCCAATTGTATACCTAACCGAACCTCCCTAATGGGAACTCTTTGGAACCACATTCTCCATATTAAGAATGAGACTCTAAAAGGAATGCCCTTCTCCCAAATAAACATGATATCCTGCTGAATTTCCTTCCTCTATCTCATGATGTCCCAAGCACTTTTCACTATAGAGTTTCCTTTACTATTTGGCATCCACCAGTGTTGATCTCTTTCCTCAAAAGTTTTACCCTTACCCAACACCTTATTCACCTGATCACATAACTCTTCATTGAACAATTCTTTCAGCAAATTTTGAATCCAGCCATCAGTATCCATCACATAACTTATATCAGCTGACTCATCACATCTGGTATGTGAAATAGGCAAAAAGAAATGTAAGGCTCCTAATTGAGTCCAATTGTCATGCCAAAGACTAGCCTGACCACCTCTAGCTTCCCACCATATTTCTTGATCTATATTATCTCTAGCGTGAAGCATCAACTTCCATACTTGAGATCCTCCTTTCCATTCAACTGTTTGAGGACCATGCCTCTTGCAATACTTATTCCACATGAAATTAGACCACAAAGTGTTTTTGGTCCTGAAATTCCACCATAATAAAAAGATGGAGGATTGATTAGCCTAATCTCATAATATTTGAGCTCACCCTCAAATTCTTTTTTACAAAATGTCTTATTTTCGTAAGTACAAGAAGAAATGGCTTTTTTTACTTGGTGTCTGGTATTCTTATTGGGATTCAATTAGATTTTGATAATGGATAGTTTCAAATTGAGGGTAAACCTCTTTCTAACAAAGGAAACTCATGCCCAAGACTCGAATCTGACACTTCTAGTTAAGGATGAAAGAATATTATCTTCTACTCCACCACAATCTTTGTAGGTAGAATACAACAACTTAATCCAACATATTGCTAAATATGCAAGAGAAAGTAAATTAAGTTTTTATTAGTACCAACAATAGTTGTGGTGGGAAATATATGATCCATCCATCCTTAACCAGAGGTCTCGGGTTTGAGGCTTGGATATGAAGAATCTTATTAGAGAGTGTCCCTTGGAATTCGAATTAGTTAGAGATTCGGTATGATATATTAAAAATCGAATGAACACAATATTAATTACAATTTACAATTTATTTTGAATTCCATTGGAATTCTTTTTTCAAGAAGAATGATAGTTTCTATAATAATGAGTTATCACGTTAAATATTCCATTGAGATATGTTTTTTTTTTAACTTCCAATTTGGTTAAAAGAAAATATACTTATAGTATCATAATAAATAGAATTTACTTCTTAGTAGTGAATTTCTGTTACTATTTACTCCTCCTAATTTTTATTCAATACCATTACATTTAATAGGTTAAGAACACAAAATTTCATTTGGAGCCAATCATCATCATATACAGCAAGGAAAACTAGTAACAAAATTAATCTAAGTGACATACAATCATTTCCTTAAAAAACTTATCATTATCAACAATAAATAAATCTAAATTAATAGGACAAAAAAAAAGAAAATAACATACAGGGCGATACTTTATATGTAGAAAACACAAAATAGATCAAAAATAAATGTACTTGTTAAGGAGATTTGAGGGGTTATTCACTAAAAGATGGAGGATTGATGAGCCTAATCTCATAATCTTTGAGCTAACCCTCAAATTCTTTTTGCAAAATATCTAATTCTCATAAATATAAGAAGAAAAAGTACCTTAATTTATTTGGTGTCCGGTATTCTTATTGAGACTCAATTTAATTCGAATAAAGTCACAAATTGAGGGTAAACATCTTTCCAACAAAGGTAACTCATGTCCAAGGCTCAAACCTGACACTTCTAGTTAAGGATGAAGGAATACCAACTTCTACTCCACCACAATCCTTGTTTGTAGAACACAACAAATAAATCAAACATATAACGAAATATTCAAGAAAAAGAAAATTAAGTTATTATTAGTACCAACAATAGTTGTGGTGAGATTTATATGATCCATCTATCCTTAACCAGAGGCCTTGGGTTTGAAGAATATCTTTTTAGAGATTATCCCTCAAAATCCGAATTAATTGGAAATACAATTTGATAAACTGAAAATCGAGTGAAAAGAATATTAATTGCAATTTAAAATTTATTCTAAATTCCATTAGAACTCTTTTATCTAGAAGAATGATCATTTCTATAATAATGAGTTTGCACGTTTAATATTCCATGGAGATATTTTATTTTTTACCTTTCAATGTGTGTTTAAAGTAAATTTAAAATAAACATATAAATATGGCATCAAAATAAATAGAATTTAATTCTTTGTAGTGAATTTTTATTTATATTTACTCCTCCTGATTTTTATTCAATTCCATGTCATTTAATAGGTTATGAACACAAGCTTTTTATTTGGAGTTATAAAAATCATCATCATCTACCGCAAGAAAAGCTAATCACAAAATTAATCTAATTGACAAACAATCATTTCCTTAAAAAAATTATCTTTATTGACATTAAATGAATCTAATTTAAATATACATAAATAAATAAAGATAAAGACGATACTTTGTATATAGAGAATACAAAACAGATAAAAAACTAAATATTTTCATTAAGGTCTCTAAAAGAAGGAGGAATGATCAGCCTAATCCCATAATATTTAAGTTCACCCTCAAATTCTTTTTACAAAATGTCTAATTTTTGTAAGTAAAAGAACAAAAGGTTTTTTTACTTTCTGTCTAATATTCTTATTAGGACTCAATTAGGTCCGAATAATGAAAAGTCTCAAATTGAGGGTAAAATTCTTTCTAACAATGTAACTCATGCCCAAAACTCGAACCTGACACTTCTGGTTAAGGATGAGGGAATACTAACTTCTGTTACACCACACTCCTTGTTGGTAGAACGCAAAAACAAATATCAAACATATTGCCAAATATTAGATAGAAAATTCAGTAATTATTAGTACCAACAATAGTTGTGTTGGGATATATATGATCCATCCATCCTTAACTAGAGGTCTTGAGTTTGAGCCTTAGGTATGAAGAAAAATTTGTTAAAGAGTGTCGCTTGGAATCCAAATTACTCGGAGATTCAATATGATATATTGAAATTCAAGTTAACACAATATTAATTAAAATTTACAATTTATTCTAAATTCCATGGGAAATCTTTTATTTAAAAGAATGATAATTTCAATTATAATGAGTTATCACGTTTAATATTCTATTGAGATGTGTTATTTTTAAACTTTCAATATGTGTGTGAAAGAAAATATTAATATGGCATCAGAATAAATAGAATTTACTTCTTACTAGTTAATTTCTATTAATATTTACTCTTCCTGATTTTGATTCAACACCATGACATCTAATTGGTTAAGGACACAATATTTTTATTTGGACCTACAAAGATCATTATCATCTATGCAAGAATAAATGATTTTAACAAATAAAGACTATAGTAAATATTTTCATTAATGAGATTAAGGGGTTATTTACTAAAAGATGGAGGATTAGCGAGCCTAATCCCATTATCTTTTAGCTCACCCTCAAATTCTTTTTGTAAAATTTTTTATTTCATGAGTACAAGAAGAAAATATTTCTTTATTTACATGGTATCCGGTATTCTTAGTGGGACTCAATTAGATTCGGATAATGAAAAGTCCCAAATTGAGGGTAAACCTCTTTTTAACAAAGGTAACTAATGCCCAAGACTCGAACCTGAAACTTCTGGTTAAGGATAACGAAATATTAACTTCTACTCCACCACAATCCTTGATGGTAAAACACAATAGATAAATCTAACATATTGCCAATATTCAGGAGAAAGTAATTTAAGTTATTATTAGTACCAACAATAGTTGTGGTGGGGTATATATGATTCATCCATCCTTAACCAGAGGTCTTGGATTCGAGCCTTGGGTATAATAAAAATCTAGTAAGAGATTGTCTCTCGGAATCTGAATTAATTGGGTACTCAATATTATATTGTCATGACTCGATTCCTCGAGTCATGATAGCGCCTACCAACCCACCAGTTGGCCAGCCAAGACCCTATCCCGGAACTTAACAGTTATGGGACTGAGGGTGGAAACTAACCTCAACTAAGCGGAAGAATAAATAAGGAACACATAAGAGAAGGCGGAAACAAACCCCAAAACTATATATACAAAGACACCTCTCAGAACCTGGAAGTCACATGTACAGAACTACTAACGAGGGTACAAGTCCCAAAAGTGGACCACAGAAACGAACTATCTCGAAAACAAAAGACAAACCAAAATATAAATACAGAAGGAGGCAGGTAATCCCATAACGCCAAGTGCTCACCGTCGTCTCATGAACAGGCAGCTGCAGGCTTGAACTCAATGCTAATGATTGGTGCTCGGACCTGCATCACAAAAATAGATGCAGAGTGTAGCATGAGTAGCAAAAATAGGTACCCAATAGGCATCATAGGCCGACTAAGCAAGAAAGGTAAACACAGGCAGATAAGAGAGAATCAAACACAAAAAGAGGTCAATAGAATAGGAATAGAACAACCGGAAAGTAAATCTAAGAATATCAAAACTAAACCCAGCTGACCCCCCCCATAAGACCCGCTAGGTACACTCAAGCATAGACAAACAAGAACCCGAATAGACCCCCATAAGCCCGAAAGGTACACAGAAAACTACTTCTACGAGAACTAAGAAAGGACCAACTGCGAACCAGAATCATCGGGTCAACTCAATCAAACGATCAAACCATCTCCAAACCAGATAACAAATCTAGATCTCAATTCATCCCACCTAACCGGCTAGCCACCTCGGGGCCCAATAACATGATATCCAATTGCCCAATAGGCTGTCACTCTGGGGGCCCAGCCCATACCAGACGAGGGAGCCATCTAACATTCCGGGGGCCCTGCCCAGCCAGACGAGTGTGTGGGCTATGTCTACTCCGGAGAGGACCTCAAATCACCTATGTCCAATCGCCCTACCAGCTAATCACTCCGGGGGCCCAGCCCATGCAAGACGAGTGAGTTAGCTATCACTCCTGGGGGCCTGCCCTGCCAGTCAGAGTGTGCGGGTCATATCAACTCTGTAGAGGATCTCAACTCTAGGTTATTGTGGATCTCCCTCCGCTCTCAATCAACACGCACCGCGCAAAACAATCCCAGGCCACTGCAGGCCGATATCTACTCTCGGTAAACCTTAACGAAAATGCGGCCTCGAACATCCCTAACAAGGGGAGGCTACGCCTCTGATAACGCATCGGCATCACAGAAGAGGGGAGGAGAAGACAGCAGGATCGCCACAAGGAAACTAAAACACAGCCCAAACTATCAGACCCAAGTCTGCTATGCCAGACTCCAAGGACCTAGTCCATTCGAATCGGCGTCGGATACATACCCAAAGTCAACAGGTGCATGGGACTAAGGCAATACTATCCTAACCTATTCTAAGGCCGAAAAGCACAAGCAATCAACTTAGCGAAAGAAAATAACTCAAACCCACGCATGCAACAATAGATAACCACCCAACAGATAACCCACAAACAAATCATCATCACCCCAAGGCCAACTACCCATACTAAAGCATGATACAAACCCGAACAGTCTAAAAATCAACTCTAAACGAAGAAAATCAGAGAAGAAGGACAGAAATACTAGCTACCAACCCCAGATTCACACGAATCAACCAATATTTACGCATTCAAGCTCAATCTGTGATGCGTCGAGAGTTGGGCTTGGTTGTGTGGTGATGCAGAATGGTAAGGTTATGGGCTATGCCTCAAGACAGCTTAAAGTTCACGAGAAGAAATACCCGACTCACGATCTCGAGCTGGCAGCATTGGTGTTTGCTCTTAAGATATGGTGTCACTATCTTTATGGCATCCATGTGGATGTGTTCACAGACCACAAGAGTCTCTGGTATGTTTTCAGTCAGAAGGAGCTTAATCTCTGATAAAGAGGGTGGTAAGAGTTACTCAAGGATTATGACATGAGTATTCTCTATCACCCAGGTAAGGCTAACGGTGTTGCTGATGACTTGAGCAGGTTGTCCATGGGGAGTACCGCTCATGTTGAGGAAGGAAAGAAAGAGTTAGCTAAGGAAGTGCACCAACTTGCACGTCTGGGTGTTCGATTATTAGACTCCAGCGAGGGTGGAATAGTTGTGATGAGTGGAGCTGAGTCCTCATAAGTGGCAGAGATGAAAGAAAAGCAAGACAAAGACCCCATTTTGCTTGAGTTGAAGGCAAATGTGCATAAGCAGAAAGTGATTGCTTTTTCACTAGGGGGAGATGGTGTGTTGAGATATCAAGGAAGGTGATGTGTTCCAAAGGTGGATGATCTCCAAGAGAGGATCATGGAAGAAACTCATAGTTCTCGATATTTGATTCATCCGGGTTTCACAAAGACGTACCATGACTTGAGAGAAGTATATTGGTAGAATAGTATGAAGAGGTGTCTTGCTGATTTTGTTGCTAAGTGCCCAAATTTCCAACAAGAAAAGGTTGAACACCAAAGGCCATGTGGTGTGGCTCAGAACATAGCTATTCGATATTGAAAGTGGGAGAGGATTAATATGGACTTCATTACTGGCTTTCCACAATCTCGCAGACAGCATGATTCTATTAGGGTGATTGTAAATCGAATGACTAAATCAGCCCATTTCTTACCTATAAAGACTACCAATTCAGCAAAAGATTATGCCAATTTATACAAACATGAGATAGTCCGACTTCATAGAGTTTCGTTGTCCATCATTTCAGATAGCGGTGCACAATTCACCGCTCAATTTTGGAAGTCATTTCAGAAAGGTTTCGGTTCGAAGGTAATCCTTAGTACTGCTTTTCATCCTCAGATAGATGGTCAAGCAGAGCGCACAATTCAAACCTTAGAGGATATGTTGAGAGCATGCGTGTTAGATTTCAAAGGGAATTGGGATGACCACTTGCCTCTTATAGAGTTTGCATATAATAACAGTTATCACTCCAGTATTCAGTTGGCTCCTTATGAGGCTCTATATGGGTGAATGTGTAGATCTCCTATTGGCTGGTTTGAGGTTATTGAAGCTAAGTTGATAGGACCAGACTTAGTTCATCAATCCATGGAAAGGTGAAAATATTCCAATAGAGGTTGAAAACAGTGCAAAGCCGTCAGAAATCCTATACAGATGTTAGGAGGGGAGATTTGGAGTTTGAGGTTAATGATTGGGTCTATTTAAAGGTTTCACCCATGAAAGGTGTTATGAGATTTGGTAAGAAAGGAAAGCTCAGCCCCCGATACATTGGTCCTTATAGAATATCCAAGAGATTTGGTAATGTAGCTTATGAGTTAGAGCTACCACCAGAGTTAGCAGCAGTCCATCTAGTATTTCACATCTCTATGCTAAAGAAGTGTTTGGGTGATCCTTCACTTATTTTGCCTGCCGAGAATATTTGTATTAAGGGCAACCTATCTTACGAGGAGATTCCCGTTCAGATTTTTGATCGTCAGGTTTGCATGTTGAGAACTAGAGAGGTTGCATCAATTAAGTTCTTATGGAGAAATCAGTTTATTGAGGAGGCAACTTGGGAAGCTGAGGAGGATATGAAAGCTAGATACCCTCATATATTTTCCTCCGATTTAGTTCCAGTCCAAGGTATTAACTCTTCCTAAATTACTCATACAAGTTTGTCCCTCCTTCAGTGTCTTGAGTTCATGTGTTTTATGTGTATTTTACACTAAATTGGGTTGTGAAACATTTCCCTACCCTTTTCATGCTCATTTCAGCCATCATTTGAGGACAAATGATTCCAAGGGGGAGATGTTGTAACACCCCAAAAATATCTAAGCTAAGGCCCAAACCATTCTTTATTTACATGTAAAATTTTATCGGGTGATTCTTAAATTGATCATATGTGTTAAGATCAATTCTTTATTGTGGGAATGTATTTGCATATGAATTAAGTTCACAAGAATCCCCTAACACAAAGCCGAGTTGAAAGCTTCCTTACCGATTATATTTTGAGATGAAACTCAACTTAGGTCAACTTCAAATGATCATATCTCTCAGAGCATAATGAATTAGGTAGCCCGTGACCTATCAAATTGAATGTCCTTGAGTCCTCTTTCCAACTCCTTCAAGTTTGCCTCTTTTCGATTTTGGAGTAAAGAGTTATAGCCATTTTACTAGAGACTACCATATCATAGTTTTTTGAGTCTATGAACTACGAATCCAATGTACGGGCCGTAGATTGAACTACGACCTGTATTGACAAGTCGTCGAAAAATTCAGAGACTCAATATTTGGGGTCCCTTTCCTACGGATCCAATCTACGGACCGTATGAACATCTACTAGTCGTAGATTGGACCCGTAAATGGATTTTTGAGCCTGAAATTTAGTATTAAGTCTACGAATTAGTCTATAGAATCTTAAACGGGTCATAGATTGGACCCATAGAATGAAGTTTTGATCCAAAAAATTCAATATAAATTTCATGTATATAATCAACGGTCCGTAGAACAAACCACGAACCGTAGATGAATCCATAAAAGGTTTTTTCGCTAGTTTTAAGAGGGTTATTTTAGTCTTTTTCCACCCTTTCTAAGCCTAAACCACGATGTTTTTATACCTAATTAAGGGTTTAAACAGTGTTATTCAATCCTTTTACGTTCATTAAGACTTCAATTCATTAGAGCAAGGTTCCAAGAGGAGAAAGGTAGGGTTTCGAGCGTTCTTCGAGTTTTCACTGATTTTGCCAAGAACTTTGTTCTTTCAGGACTGTAAGGCTATTCATAGTGTTGGACTAGTTCATCCTCATGCCGTACATCTAAATTCAATTAGTAGTAAGTTGAATCTAGGGTTCTACCCTCAGTTTTATGAAATTCCTACCATATGAGATTTTGATACTTTATGCATTGAACTTCTTGAATTATTGTTCATGCTTGTCGTTCCACATGAGCCCTATATATTGAATCTTGCTAAAAGCATTTTGAATTAGTAAGTTCCATACATTGATTTTAAAAACTAAAGATAGTTTAAGAAAAAGTTTTGAGCATGGGACTTAAGTAGTTTCCAAAAGTGTCATTTTTACCTTGAAAAGAGAACACTATTGTTAGAAAAGTATGGAGAGTTTTCAGAATCATTCAGAAGTGCTTAGTACAGCTTTAGTTACTTCTTAAAGAAGTTTTTGAGGAATATTCTCAACTCAGAGAATATTGTATGTTAACATTTCAGTTATATGTATATTTTTTAGAGTAGTATTGAGCACCGATATGGGGTAAGAGTTTAGACAACTCAAATCCCATAAATAACGTAGCCAGCGTAGGATAGGATAGTGGCATTCAGACGAATCCTCATTGCCTCAAGAAGTCCTTTTAGTGGATCCATCAGTTCAGTTGCGCTCTATACTCCGGCAAGGTATATGATGGCTTTGGCAACGTGGGTAAGACATTGTATCGTCACAAGGCTCATAGTGATGGTTGTCGATTCGAGAAACTCCCTAGTAAAGTAAAGAGTAATTATATATATATTAGTCAGTTCAGTATTTGCTATAATTGCATTTTATTTGTGAAGCCTAAATAATTTTATCTCATGTTTATGCTTTACTTCAATTAAGTTATATTTCAGCCTCTCAGTTCAGTTAGTGTTTCACTCAGCCATATTACATACTCGTACATTCAATGTACTAATGTCATTTGACCTGCATCATTTTATGATGTAGATATAGGTGTTTAGGATCATCAGCAGGCATTTTGTTGAGATCACTCAGTCACTCGTCAGCTTTTGGGTGAGGCATCGTAGTTTCAGAGGACTCCAGTCTTTAGTTTACTTTTGGTAGTTGTTTAAGGTTGTCATTGGTCTTGTCCTGACGCCTATCTTAAAGCAGTAGAGGCTTCATAGTTATATAGTATTGAAAGTCTTTCAGTATTTCTTTTCAGATGTTTTGTTAAAACTATTACTGTTCAGACAGTTTAATTGAGTAGGTTGACTTAATGATTTATTTCAGTTTTAAAGTCTATGTCTGTTTGAGCTAGTCTTCCACTAAGTAGTCGGCCAGGCCAAGGATTCTTTTGGGGACCAGCAATGATTCTTGAGTGCCAGCCACGTCTAGTGTATAGACTCAGGGTGTGACAAACTTGGTATCAAAGCCACGTTCAAGAGTCCTAGGGTGTCTATGAAGCCGTGTCTAGTACAGTCCTTATAATTGGTGTGAAGCACACCACATCTATAATGAGGAAGCTACGATATTTAGGAACTTTTCGCTTTCTTCTTACTCCTATTCGTGCGATAGAGTTCAACTCTATAACAGTTTCTTCTAACTCATGCTTATGCGTGTCTTTTCAGTTCATGCCTTTGCGAAGAGCTATTCGAGGACGTCCTGCTAGGAGGAATGTTAATCCTTTAGGTCAAGATGCTCTCAATGCACCAAAAGTGCAACCCCCTCAGGGAGATGTCACCAATGCTGAGTTCAAGAACACTATTTAGATGTTGACTCAAGTTGTGACAAATCAGGCTGCCCAACAAGGAGTGGGTCGTCAGGATATGGCTGATACATATAGAGTTCGAGAGTTTTTGAGGATGAATCCCCCGGAGTTCACTGGGTCATAGCTCAATGAGGATCCAGAAAACTTTGTGGATGAGCTTCGAAAGGTGTTTGAGGCCATGCATGTTGTTGATTATGAGCGTGTGGAGTTGGCTATATACCAGCTCAAGGGTGTTGCCAGGATATTGTACGACCAGTGGAAAAAACCTGGGGGAGAAGGTGCACCACTTTTAGGCTGGACTGTGTTTGAGAATGCTTTCTTGGGTGCTTTTTTCCCTGAGAGCTAAGGGAAGCAAAGGTAAGAGAGTTCCTTAACCTAAAGCAAGAGTCTATGAGTGTGCAGGAGTACAACTTTAAGTTCACCCAATTGTCTCTCTATGCTCCGGAGATTGTGGCTGATTTGAGAACCAGAATGACATTATTTGTGTTGGGACTTTCCTACCATACGTGTAAGGAGGGGAAGACGACTATGTTGATAGGAGACATGGATATATCTAGACTTATGATTCATGTGCAGAAGGTGGAGGAGGATAAATTGAAAGATAGGGAATAGTATCAAAGTAAGAGGACCAAGAAACCAAATCATGAGTCCGGCTAGCAGAAGACTGGAAATGTGAATCAGTCATCCTTTCAGTAGAGGTCACCTAGAATTGCTCCATCATCAGCTAGAGCACCTACACCCTAAAATAGGAATGATCACCGAAACCAGAATCCTCAGAATTTTTTATCTCAGGGTTCTCAGTCTCATAAAAGTGTGGCATAAGGGTTTCGGAGCCCACCTTGTGTTTAGTGTGGTAGGACCCATCCAAGAGAGTGTCGTGATGGCACAAATTGTTGTTTTAAGCATGGTCAGACAGGTCACTTTATGAGAGATTTCCCTAAGGGGAGTCATAGTAATGGGGC
Organism: Solanum appendiculatum; assembly: GCA_018342035.1. NCBI lineage: Eukaryota > Viridiplantae > Streptophyta > Magnoliopsida > Solanales > Solanaceae > Solanum > Solanum appendiculatum. The sequence continues at coordinate 50,955 of JAGDQO010000313.1, forward strand.
AATAGAGCCCAATCTTCTTCAGCAGCTCCAGCAGACAGAGCTTCTCCGAGAGGAGCTACTTCAGGGACAAGAGGAGGAGCAAACCGTCTGTATGCTATGTCTAGTTGCGAGGATCAGGAGAACTCATCATATGTTGTCACTGATATGCTTAAAGTCTTTTCTATTGATGTTTATATCGTACTTGATCCAGGTGTGAGTTTATCTTTTGTGACTCCTTATGTAGCCATGAGGTTCGGTATTTCCCTGAACAACTTCTTGAGCTCTTCAATGTTTCTACACTTATCGGTGAGTCCATTCTAGCAGAAAGAGTCTATCATGATTGTACCATCTCTATCTATCACAAAGACACCATGGCTGACTTAGTTGAGCTAGACATAGCGGATTTTGATGTTATTCTATGTATGGACTAGCTTCATGCTTGTTATATCTCAGTCAATTGTAGAACTCGAGTAGTCAAATTTCAATTTCCTAATGATCCAATTTTAGAGTGGAGGAGTAGTTCATAAGTGCCTAAGAGTCATTTTATTTCATACCTTAGGACCAAAAAGTTAGTTTCCAAGGGGTGCATCTATCACTTAGTCTGAGTTAATGACTCTAGTGTTGAGATACCACCTCTTCATTCAGTCCTAGTCGTGAGTGAGTTCCCAGAGGACTTTCTAGAGATCTTCCTGGAGTCCCTCCTGAAAGAGAATAAACTTCAAAATAGATATTCATCCCGACACTCAAGCCATTTCTATTCCGCCATATAGAATGGCTTCAGCTGAGTTAAAGAGTTAAAAGAGCAGTTGAGAAATCTTCTTGATAAGGATTTTATCCGACCAAATGTCACACCTTAAGGTGCTCCAATTTTATTCGTGAGATAGAAAGATGGTTCCTTTAGAATGTGTATTGATTACCGCCAGTTAAACAAGGTCACCATAAAGAATAAGTATCCCCTTCCAAGAATTGATGACCTTTTTGACCAACTTCAGGGTGATACTTGCTTCTCTAAGATAGACCTCAGATCTGGTTATCATCAGTTGAGAGTAAGAGAAAGTGACATCCCGAAGAAAGCTTTCAGGACCCGTTACGGTCATTATGAGTTCCTTGTTAATCCTTTGGTTTGACTAATGCTCCTACAGCATTCATGGATCTCATGAACAGAGTATTTAAAAAGTATTTGGATATGTGTGTTACCGTGTTCATTGATGATATCCTGATCTACTCTAGGAATAAGGAGGATCATGCCAATCATCTCAGAATAGTCCTCCAAACTCTCAAAGATCGAGAGTTGTATGCAAAGTTTTCTAAGTGTGAGTTCTGGCTTGAATCCATGGCGTTCTTAGACCACATCATGTCTGGCGAAGGAATTTGAGTCGACACTTAGAAGATTGAGGCAGTGCAAAATTGGCCTAGAACCACATCCCCAATTGATATAAGAAGTTTCTTGGGGTTGGCAGGGTACTATAGAAGGTTCATCGAGGGGTTCTCATCTATTTCATCCCCATTGATTAAGTTGACTCAGAAAACAGCTAAGTTTCAATAATCTGAAGCTTGTGACAAAGCTTTCAGGAATTGAAAACTTGGTTAACAACTGATTTAGTGTTGACCCTACCAGAGGGTACACAAGGTTTTGTTGTTTATTATGATGCGTCTAGAGTTGGGCTTAGTTGTGTGCTGATGCAGAATGGTAAGGTTATAGCCTGTGCTTCCAGACAACTAAAGATTCATGAGAAGAACTACCCGACTCACAATCTCGAGTTGTCAGCAGTAGTGTTTGGTCTCAAGATATGGAATCACTATCTTATGCCATCCATGTGGATGTGTTCACTGACCACAAGAGTCTCTAGTATGTTTTCACTCAGTAGAGCTTAATCTCAGACAAAGAAGGTGGTTAGCGTTACTCAAGAATTACGACATGAGTATCCTCTATCACCCAAGTAAGGCTAACATTGTTGTTGATGCCTTGAGCAGGTTGTCCATGGGGAGTACCGCTCATGTTGAGGAAGGAAAGAAAGAGTTAGCTAAGGAAATGCATCGACTTGTACGTTTGGGTGTTTGATTATTAGACTCCAGCGAGGGTGGAATAGTTGTGATGAATAGAGCTGAGTCGTCATTAGTGGCAGAGGTGAAGGAGAAGAAAGACAAAGACCCCATTTTTCTTGAATTGAAAGCAAATGTGCATAAGCAGAAAGTGATGGCTTTTTCACAAGAAAGGATCATGGAAGAAACTCTATAGTTACAGATATTCGATCCATCCGGGTTCCACAAAAATGTACCATGACTTGAGAGAAGTCTATTGGTGGAATAGTATGAAGAGGTGTATTGCAGATTTTGTTGCTAAGTTCCCAAACTGCCAAAAAGTCAAGGTTGAACACCAAAGGCCATGTGGTGTGGCTCAGAACATAGTTATTCTAAAATGGAAGTAGGAGATGATTAATATGGACTTCATTACTGGCTTGCCACGATCTCACAGACAACATGATTCTATTTGGGTGATTGTAGATCGAATGACTAAATCAACCCATTTCTTACCAGTAAAGACTACCAATTCAGCAGAAGATTATGCCAGTTTATACATCCATGAGATACTCTGACTTCATGGAGTTCCATTGTCCATTATTTCAGATTGGGGTGCACAATTGACCTCTAAGTTTTGGAAGTCATTTCAGAAAGGTTTGGGTTGAAAGTAAACCTTAGTACTGCTTTTCATCCTCAGATAGATGGTCAAGCAAAGTGCACAATTCAAACCTTAGAGGATATGTTGAGAACATGTGTGTTTGATTTCAAAGGGAATTGGAATGACCTCTTGCCTCTTATAGAGTTTGCATATAATAACAACTATCACTCCAGTATTCAGATGGCTCCTTATGAGGCTCTGTATAGGCGAAGGTGTAGATCTCCTATTGGCTGGTTTGAGGTTGGTGAAGCTGAGTTGATAGGACCAGAAATTGTTCATCAATCCATGGAAAAAGTGAAAATTATCAAAGAGAGCTTGAAAATAGCGCAGAGCCATCAAAAATCCTATACAGATCTTAGGAGGAGAGATTTGGAGTTTGAGGTTAATGATTGGGTCTATTTGAAGGTTTCACCCATGAAGGGTGTTATGAGATTTGGTAATAAAGGAAAGCTCAATCTCCGATACATTGGTCCTTACAGAATATCCAAGAGAGTTGGTAATGTAGCTTATGAGTTGGCGCTACCGCAAGAGTTAGCAACAGTCCATCCAGTATTTCACATCTTTATGCTAAAGAAGTTTTTGGGTGATCCTTCACTTATTGTGCCTACCGAGAATATTGGTATTAAGGACAACATATCTTATAAGGAGATTCCCATTCAGATTCTTGATCGTCAGGTTCGCAGGTTAAGAACCAAAGAGGTTGCATCAGTCAAGGTCTTAAGGAGAAATCAGTTTATTGATGAGGCAACTTGGGAAGCGGAAGAGGATATGAAAGCTAGATACCCTCATCTATTTTGCTCCGATTTACTTCCAGTCCAAGGTATTAACTCTTCCTAAAGTACTCATACAATTCTGTCTTTCCTCAGTGTTTTGAGTTCATGAGTTTTATGTGTATTTTTACTATATTGGGTTGTTAAACATTTCCCTATCCTTTTCATGCTCAGTTCAGCCATCATTCGAGGATGAATGATTCAAAGGGGGAGATATTGTAACACCACAAAAATTTCTAAGCTAAGGCCCGAACCATTCTTTATTTGCATGTAATATTGTATCGGGTGATTCTTAAATTGATCATATGTGTTATGGTCAATTATTTAGTGTGGGAATGGATTTGGATATAAATTAAGTTCACAAGAATCCCCTAGCACAAAGCCGAGTTGAAAGCTTCCTTACAGATTACATTTTGAGATGAAATTCTACTTAGGTAAACTTCAAACATTCATATCTCTCAGCAAACAAATAAAGGTCTATGAGTCTTCTTTCCAACACCACCAAGTTTGCGTCTTTTCAAGTTCGAAGTAAAAAGTTAGAGCCATTTTACCAGAGACAGTCACATCAGAGTTTTCTGAGCCTATGAATTATGGATCCAATGTATGGGCCGAAGATTGAACTATGACCCGTAATGTCAAGTCGTCAAAAAAGTTCAGAGACTCAATTTTTGGGGTCCCTTTCCTACGGATCCATTCTACGGGCCGTAGGAACTTCTATGAGCCGTAGATTGGACCTGTAAATGTACTTTTGAGCTTGAAATTTAGTATTAAGTCTACGGATTAGATCTATGCTCCGTAGAAACTTCAACGGGTCATAGATTGGCTCATAGAATGAAGTTTTGAGTAGAAAAGTGCAATATAAATTCCACGGATGTGATCTACAGTCCGTAGAACAAACCACGAACCTTAGATGGATCCGTAGAAGGTTTTTTCATTAGTTTTAAGATGGGTATTTTAGTCTTTTCCCACCCCTCTAAGCCTAAACCACAATGTTTTTGCACCTAATTAAGGGTTTAAACAGTGTTAATCAATCCTTTTATGTTCATTAACATTCAACTCATTAGAGCACTAGTCCAAGAGGAGAAAGCTAGGGTTTCGAGCGTTCTTCGAATTTTCACCAATTTTGCCAAGAAATTTGTTTTCTTCCATGTAGGTAAGTCTATTAATAGTGTTGGAGTAGTTCGTCCTCAAGCCCTAAATCTTAATTCAGTTAGTAGTAAGTTGAATCTACAGTTCTACCCTCAGTTTTGTGAAATTCCTACCATATGAGATTTTGATACTTTATGCATTGAACTTCTGGAATTGTTGTTCATGCTTGTTGTTTCACATGAACCCTATATATTGAATCTTGCTAAAAGAAAATTAGTAAGTTCCATACATTGATTTTGAAAACTAAAGGTAGTTTAAGAGAAAAGTTTTGAGCATAGTTTTCAAAGAGAATTTAAGGGGACTTGAGTGGTTTTCTAAAGTGTCATTTTTACCTTGAAAAGATAACACTATTTTTAGAAAAGTACAGAGGGTTTTTAGAGTCATACAGAAGTACTAAGTACAACTTTAGTCACTTCTTAAAGAAGTTTTTGTGAAATTATCTCAACTCAGAGAATATTGTATGTGAGCATTTCAGTTATATGTATATTTTTTAGAGTAATATTGAGCATCGATATGGAGTAAGAGTTCAAACAACTCAAATCCCATAAACTATGTAGCCAGCATAAGATAGGATCGTACCAACATTTGGACAACTCCTCATTGACTCAAGAATGCCTTTTAGTGATCCATCAGTTAAGTTGCGTTGTATACTCTAACAAGGTATAGGACGGCTCCGGCAACGTAGCTAAGACGTTGTATCATCGTAAGGCTCATAGTGATGGTAGTCGGTTAGAGAAACTCCCTAGTAAAGTAAAGAGTAATTATATATATATTTCAGTTCAGTATTTGCTATTATCGCATTTTATTTGTGAAGCTTGAATAATTTTATCTTTCAGTTGATTTAAATTTCAGCCTCTCAGTTTAGTTATTGTTTCACTCAGTCATATTACATACTTGTACTTTCAATGTACTTATGCCATTCGACCTACATCATTTTATGATGCAGATACAGGTGTTCAGGATCTTCAACAGGCGTTTCGTTGAGATCACTCAGTCACTCATCAGCTTTTGGGTGAGGCCTCCTAGCTTTCGAAGGACTCCAATCTTTAGTTTACTTTTGGTAGTTGTTTAAGGTTGTCGTGGGTCTTGTCCCGACACCTATATTAAAATAGGTAGAAGCTTCATAGATAGATAGTATTGAGAGTCTCTCAGTATTGCTATTCAGATGTTTTGTTAAAACTATTACTCCTTTCATTTAGTATTTTTAGACAATTTAATTGAGTACCTGGACTTAATGATTTTTTTCAGTTTTAAACTTTATGTCTGTTTGAGCCAGTCTTCCACTAAGTAGTCAGCCAGGCCAAGGGTTTGCTTGGGGATCAGCAATGGTTCTCGAGTGCCGGCCACGTCTAGGGTGTAGACTTGGGATGTGACAATGGCGATGTGTTAACCGCTACAGCAGGGCCAGCGGGGCAAAAACTCAAAAGTGTAAATTATTTTAATTCTCCTCCCCTCTTCAGTGGTAAAATTGATGAGGGTTACTCCAAAAACCCTCTAAAAGTTTCTCTAAGCTTGGGAAATAGGGAGAGGAGGGATTCCAGCACAAGAGGGATCAAACCTATGAAGTTTTGATCTACATCCGTCAAGATTCTCCCCCACGGATCCAGAAGCTCAAGTTCAGAGTTCTTCAGTAATTGTTTAACATCTAGGTGGGCAAGGTTCTTAACCGAGTAGTAGACCTATCTTTACCTACATCATTGTTGTAAATTGTTGGAGATAGCATGTATAGGCCTTCGATCATGGAGTTTGGGTGGTTTAATATGGAGTTAGTTGTGGTTTAGGCTAATAATGAGCTTGGTTAGCTGTAACACCTTGGATTCGAAAATAAGGAAATTTCAGATCTTCTAACTGGTGTATGTGTCTACGGATCCCCATCTACGGACCGTAAAAGCTTCTACGGGCCGTAGATGGAATCCGTAGGTAGTGGGGAAAATAACTTTTAAAGTCAAGTTTAAAGATCCTTTCTACGACTCTACAGGACGGTCCATCATTGCTTCTATGAACCATAGATAGGTATCATAGGTCATTCTCAGACTTAGTGAAATTTTGAGGGTCAAAGTTGGGAACTACGGTTGGTATGTACAGCCCGTCAGTTGACCAATGGACCGTACATGGCAACCGTCATTGAAAGCCCAAATCTAAAAAGTCTCTGAACTTTTCTAAGATTGGACAAGACATTTCGTAAATGGACATACAGACCGTAGGTCCAAATCGTATGTCTGATTTTTGACAGTTATTTTAAGCGCTTTTTGAACTTTTCCCTAATTGAATTATACCTAATCTAAGTCGGTTTAGCCCTAATCTTAGACCCTATATAAGTATTCTTAGCCTAAAATCTACCCTTTTCTAATCACTCTTTAAAATCCCCCAAATCCCTCCAAAAATTTCTCCAAATATTTCTCTCTAAAGCTTGAAGAAGAAGGCTAGAGATTCAAGGCAAGTCTCCAATTCTCCATTGATTGTGGGCATTGAACTCCAAGGTATGATGAATTTCACCTATGGAGTCCTTTCCTGCATATGGTTCCTAAATTCCCTAATTTTTCAAGTTAGAATTCTCTAATTGAAATTAAGGTTTTCTTCTATCTTATGGGTTCTTCAAATTATGATCTAATTGATTGATTTAAGTATTTTTATGCATGAATTGAGTTAATTGCATGATTTTGAAGTTGAATTATCATGAACCCATGTGAAATCTATGATTTCTATACTTTGATCTTATGATGAGGTTTTGAACTATGAAAGATGAAAATAATGAAGATATGCATGTTCTTTATGAAATTAAGATAAATGATTTAAGGTTGCTTTGAGAGTGAAGCATCAATGTTGTTTTTGTTATGTTGAGGAAGTATTTCTCATATATTACTCAAAACATGAATGTGAAAGGATTTTCTCACATAAAGGATTCATAAGGGTTGAAAGGTTTTCTCAACTAAACTTCGAATTAAGAATTAAGGAGCTATTTTAATGAACTTTAGATTGGATTGGCTATTGATGTGCCTTCTATGAATTATGAGACAAGAAACGATTACCCATATCTATTAATGATAAAGATGAATTATGAATTATGACTATTTCATGGGATTTATGCTTAGCACCGAGTGGAGAAGTGGCGATTACCCATGTCCCATAAACTATGTGCCACCATAGGATGATTGTCTTAGATAGACTAATGCTAGTGGATCTACTTAAGTTAGAAACTATGGTTCTTACCTTGGCAAGTAAGGACACCTCTTTTCGGTGTGGGGTAGACACCAGATTCCATGTTATAACTCACATGGTCTATGTCGGTTAAGGCTAATTTCCCACATAATGAACCAAGGTTACTTACTAAAAGGTATTTCAAGTATTATTGGTCTAAGATGATTTACTTGCATTGACATGGTTTTTAACTCATGTTTTCCATCATGTTCTTTACGATTTAGCATTGGTCATTGTATCTTATGTATATCTCCTTTTAGCATGATTTTGTAACTTCTATGCATAGTTATCATACTTGGTTCATTCTATGTACTAACATATACTCTTGCCTACATTGTTTCACTAATGTAGGGCGTGACGACTCCTCTCCATCCGCTCATGGCTAAATCATCGTACTTGTGATTAAGAAGACTTGGTGAGTCCTCACACTTTGAGGACAAAGCCACCTTTATAGCATTATGTCTTTTTACATTTGAACTTGTATGGGTTACGTCTCAATATTTCATTCTATTGATGTATTAGATGGCTTTGAGACTATGTTAGACTTTTGTTATTTTGTCAAACTCTTTTGATATGAACATTGTCTTTTAAACTCTTAACTATTATTATCTTGTATGATGTATGCTAAGTGGCTTGTATGGGGCCTTTCGTGGTCTTATACGCCATGTCACGTCTAGGGGGTACTTTAGATCGTGACAAACTTGGTATTCAGAGCACAAGGCTTTAGAAAGGTCCTAGGATGTCTCATAAGCCACGTCAAGTAGAGTCTCGTTCATGGGTGTGAAGCGCGTCACACTTATGAATGAAAGGCTTTAAGATGTTTAGAAAACTCTACTTCTTTCACCACTCTAAAGTCGTGCGATAGAGTTTAACTCTATATGTCTCTCTCTCCTAATCCCTATCTGATGCTTTTTAGGATTGGCCACTCAAAGGGCATATGCTAGGAGGAATGCGAGAGAGAATATGGAACAAGAAGCCCCTCAAGCCCCGGTCGACCCTTTGGCCGCAAGTGACTAATGCCTCTTTAGGACTGCTTTTCAAGTATTGGCTCAAGCCAATAGGGAGGCTATGGTATCCGTGAATCCAAATGTGGGTACGGTGGCAACTAGAGTGAGGGACTTCACTAAGATGTATCCTCCGAAGTTTCATGGTTCCAAGGTTGAGGAAGATCCTCAAGAGTTCATTGATGAGGTGTTCAAGGTGCTAATGATCATGGGTGGAACGCCGATGGAAAAGGCAGAATTGGCCGCTTATCAACTTAAGGGTGTTTCTGAAGTTTGGTTCAACCAATGGAAGGAAGAGAGGGCAGTTGATGTGGGTCCTCTTGATTGGGAGAAGTTTAAGGGTGCTTTCCTTGATAGGTTTTTTCCCCTTGAGATGAGGGAGGCAACGGTGCTTGATTTTATCAACCTTCGTCAAGAAAACATGAGTGTGAAGGAGTATGCTTTGAAATTCACACAATTGTCTAGATATGCTCCTACTATGGTTGCCGATCATAGGGCAAGAATGAGTAAGTTTGTGTCGGGAGTATCCGAAATGGTGGTCAAGGAATTTCATACTGCTATGCTTATCCATGATATGGACATTTCTTGTCTAATAGTTCATGCTTAACAAATCGAAGAGGAGAAACTAAAGAAAAAGTCTAGAGAGGCAAAGAGGGTTAAGACCGGTGATGGTGACTTTTCACACTCAAGGTTCGATGGGTATGGTCGTTCTAAGTTTCGACCAAGGTTTTCTTGTCAAGGTTCCTTCAATGCTCCGGCTCCTAAGTTCAACAAGGAAAGGGTGTCTAACCCTAAGCCTCAAGGAGGAAATGGTAGTGGGTCTTCATTGTCTACTTGTGCTAAGTATGGAAGAAAGCATGAGGGTAAATGCCTAGCCAGTTCCAATGCATATTTTGGTTGTGACAAGATGGATCATAAGATTAGGGATTGTCCCTCCGTTGCTAAGAAGGAAGAAGATAATCATCGATGGGCTCAACCTTATCCTTCGTCAGGTTCTAGTGGGAGTCAAAAGCAAAATCAATTTTATGCACTTTAGACTCGTCATGAGCAAAAGGGTTCTCTCGATGTTGTTATCGGTATGTTAAAAGTCTTTAATCTTATGTTTATACTTTGCTTGACTCCGGTGCTACCTTGTCTTTTGTGATGCCATATGTGTATGCGGTTTGATATTCTTCCGGATGTGTTGTTAGATCCTTTTTCCGTCTCTACTCCTATTGGTGAATCTATCGTGGATAAAAGAGTCTATAGAAATTGTCCCATTTCCTTATCCCATAGAATCATTCATGTTGATCTTGTAGAGCTTGATATGCTAGACTTTAATGTTATTCTTGGGATGGATTGGCTGCATTCATGTTATGCTTCTATTGATTATAGAACACGAATGGTTAAGTTCAAGTTTCCTAATGAGCCCATCCTATAGTGGAAAGGGGGAAATTCTATGCTTAAGGGTCAATTTGTTTCTTGTCTTAAAGCTAGAAAGATGATTTCTAAGGGTTGCATATGTCATTTTGTTTGGGTTAGGGATATGGATTCTGAAACCCCTACCTTTGAGTCTGTCCCTGTTGTTAATGAGTTTCTGAAAGTGTTTTCCAATGATTTACCCGGTGTTCCTCCCAAAAGGGAAATAGACTTCGGTATTAACCTTCTCCCTGATATGCAACCTATCTCTATTTCTCCTTACCGAATGGCTCTGACAGAACTTAAGGAATTGAAGGAGCAATTGAAAGATTTGTTGGATAAGGGCTTCATCCAACCGAGTATATCTCCATGGGGTGCTCCACTTTTGTTTGTTCGAAAGAAGGGCGGTTCACTTCGTATGTATATCGACTATCTTCAATTGAACAAGGTTACCATTAAGAATAAGTATTCTCTTCCTAGGATAGATGATTTGTTTGATCAACTTCAAGGAGTGAGTTACTTTTACAAGATTGACCTCCGGTCAGGTTATCACCAATTGAGGGTGAAGGAAGATGATATTCTGAAGAAGGCTTTTCAGACTAGATATGCTCAGTATGAATTCTTAATAATGTTGTCTAGATTTACAAATGCTCCGGCCCCATTTATGAATTTGATGAATAGGGTATTTAGACAATACCTAGATATGTTCATGATTGTGTTCATCGACAATATTTTGATTTACTCAAGAAGTGACGATGAACATACCAATCATTTGAGGATTGTGTTGCAAGTCCTCAAGGACCAACAACTCTTTGCAAAATTTAGTAAATGTGAGTTTTGGTTGAGATCTGTGGCTTTTCTTGTTCGTATTGTTTTCGGTAAGGGTATTGACGTAGTTCCTAAGAAGACAGATGCGATTAAGAGTTGGCCTAGATCTCTATCCCCTTCAGATATTCAAAATTTCTTGGGTTTGGCTGGTTACTATAGAAGGTTTATGGAAGGGTTTTCTTAGATTTCCTCTCCATTGACGACGTTGACCCAAAATAAAGCTAAGTTTGTATGGTCTGAAGCATGTGAAAGGAGTTTCCAAGAATTGAAAGAAAGGCTTACCTCCGCTCCGATTTGACTTTATCGAAAGGGTCCGATGGATTTGTGGTTTATTGTGATGCCTTAAGAATTGGGTTAGGATGTGTCCTTATGCAAAATGGGAAGGTGATTGCTTATGCTTAGCGGCAACTTAAGATTCATGAAAATAATTATCCTACGCATGACTTAGAACTAGCAGTGGTGGTATTTGCTTTGAAGATTTGGAGATATTACTTATATGGTGTTCATATTGATGTCTTCACCGACCACAAGAGTTTACAATACGTGTTCAAGCAAAAGGATCTGAATCTTCGCCAAAGGAGGTGGATTGAGTTACTAAAGGACTATGACATGAATGTCATCTATCACAATGTGGTGTTGAATGCCCTTAGTCATTTATCCATGGGTAGTGTTGCTCATGTTGAGGTTAATAAGAAGGAATTGGTTTGAGATGTTCATAGATTGGCCCGATTGAGTGTTCGGTTGATTGATTCTACTAAAGGTGGTCTTGTGGTTCGTAATGGCTCGAAATCATCTTTTGTGCTGGATATGAAAGCAAAGCAAGGTCTTTATCCAATCTTGATGGAGTTGAAGGAAGCAATGCTTAAAAAGTCCGCTAAGGCTTTCTCTCAAGGGGGAGATGGTGTACTTCGATATCAAGGTCGGTTGTGTGTTTTGAATGTTGATAACTTGCAGGAGCAGATTCTATTAGAAGCCCATAGTTCCCGATATTCCATTCACCCAGGAGCCACCAAGATGTATCGTGACTTGTGGGAGGTCTATTGGTGGAATGGGATGAAGAAGGATATTGCAGAATTTGTAGCTAAGTGTCCCAATTGTCAACAAGCGAAAGTTGAGCACCAAAAGTCAGGAAGTTTGTCCCAAAATATTAGTATTCCTACTTTGAAGTGGGAAGATTTGAATATGGACTTCATTGTTGGTTTACCACGCACTCGGTGGCAACATGACTCTATTTGGATTATTGTGGATCGAATGACGAAATCAGCTCATTTCATTCCCGTCAAGGTTTCTCATTCGGCGAAAGACTATGCCAAGTTGTACCTAAAGGAGATGGTTAGGTTGCATAGGGTGCCCCTATCCATTATATCTTATCATGGTACTCAATTCACTTCTGAGTTTTGGAAATCCTTCCAAAGGGGCCTTGGTACCCGTGTTAAGCTTAGCACGACCTTTCATCCTCAAACCGATGGGCAAGCGGAGCGTACTATCCAAACTTTAGAGGATATGTTGAGAGCTTGTGTAATTGACTTTAAGGGTAATTCGGATGATCATTTGCCTTTGATCAAGTTTGCTTAGAATAATAGCTATCATTCAAGTATTGGTATGGCTCCATTTGAGGCTCTTTATGGTAGGAGGTGTAGATCTCCTATAGGTTGGTTTGAAGTTGGTGAAGTTGCTTTGATAGGTCCCAAATTGATACATGAGGCTATGGAGAAAGTTTGGCTTATTAGAGAAAGGTTGAAAATGGATCAAAGTCGACAAAAGTCTTATGCCGACGTTAGAAGAAGAGATCTAGAATTTGATGTTAATGATTGGGTTTACTTGAAAATCTCACCCATGAAGGTTGTAATGAGGTTTGGAAAGAAAGGGAAGCTTAGCCCCCGTTATGTGGGCCCATATCAAATATTGAGGCATGTTGGCAAGGTTGCTTATGAACTTGATTTGCCTAAAGATTTAGCATAGATTCATCTGGTTTTCCGTGTCTCCTTTTTGAGGAAATGTGCTGGTGATCCGACATCCATAGTGCCGTTGGAGATTCTTGGTATAAAAGAGAGTCTTTCTTATGAAGAAGTTATGGTTGAGATTTTTTACCGACAAGTTCGAAAGTTGAGAAATAAAGAAGTTGCTTCCATAAAGGTTCTTTGGAGGAAACAGTTAGTTTGGGGTGCTACTTGGGAGGCCAAGGCCGATATGATGTCCCTTTATCCTCATCTCTTCCCTTCCGTCCCTACTCAAGCTTGAGGTATTTAGTTCCTCAGGGTTCACTCTTTTGGTCTCATGTGTCTTAGATATTTCCATGGTTCCTCATCTATGCATGTTCATGAAAAGCTTAATTTTTGAGAAAATGAGTTAACTTGATTGATTACTTCATGTTATGTGCATTTGAGTATGAGTCGCATATAGATCTTGTAAAATGATGCTTTGAACATGCTTTAGCTTGGAGTTGATGTTTCCTCCTTGGATATGTATATTTATGTGATTGCATTCATGTTGGGCTGATAGATTTAGTTCTTATCCTACTTATGATGTCTTGAGTTCCATTCGAGGACGAATATTCCCAAGGGGGAGATTTTGTAACACCTCAGATTTGAAAAGAAGGAAATTAAATTTCAGATTTTATAACTGGTGTCTATGTCTACGAATCCCCACCTACGAACCGTTAGAGCTTCTACGGGCCGTAGATGGCATCCGTAGGTAGAGGGGAAAATAACTTTTAAAGTCAAGTTTCAGAATCTTTTCTACGACTCAATAGAAAGGTCCATCATTGCTTCTACGAATCGTAGATAGGTCTCGTAGGTCATTCCCAGACTTAGTGAAATTTTGAGGGTCAAAGTTGGAAACTACGGTTGGTATGTACGGCCCGTATGTGGAAAAAAGACCGTACATGGCAACCGTCGTTGGAAGCCCAAATGAAAAAAGTTTCTAAAATTTTCTATGGTTGGCCAAGACGGTCCGTAGTTGGACCTTCGGACTGTAGGTGAAAACCGTAGGTCTGATTTTCGGCATTTATTTTAAAGGCTTTTTGGTCTTTTCCCTGGTTGACTTATACCTAGTCTAAGTTAGTTTAGTCCTAATCCTAGACCATATATAAGTCTTCTAAGCCTAAAATCTACCTTTTTCTAATCACTCTTTAAAATCCCCAAAATCCCTCCAAAGATTTCCCGAAATATTTCTCTCTCTAAAGCTTAAACATAAAGGCTAGGGATTCAAGGAAAGTCTCCAATTCTTCATTAATTATGGGAATTGAACTCCAAGGTATGATGACTTTCACCTATGGAGTCATTTCCTCCATAGGGTTCCTAAATTCCCTAATTTTTCAAGTTCCAATTGAAATTAGGGTTTTCTTCTATCTTATGGGTTCTTTCAAATTATAATCAAATTGATTGACTTAAGTCTTTGTATGAATGAATTGAGTTAATTGCATGATTTTGAAGTTGAATTATCATGAACCCATGTGAAATCTATGATTTCTATACTTTGATCTTTTGATGAGGTTTTGAACTATGAAAGATGAAAATTATGAAGATATGCATGTTCTTTATGAAATTGAGATAAATGATTTAAGGTTGCTTTGAGAGTGAAGCATCAATGTTGTTGTTGTTATGTCGAGGAAGGATATCTCATATATTACTCAAAACATGAATGAGAAAGGATTTTCTTACATATAGGATTCATAAGGGTTGAAAGGTTTTCTCAACTAAACTTTGAATCAAGAATAAAGGAGCTATTCTAATGAACTTTAGATTGGATTGGCTATTGATGTGCCTTCCATGAATTATGAGACAAGAGGCGATTACCCATGCTTATTAATGATAAATATGAATTATGAATTATGACTATTCCGTGGAATTTATGCTTAGCACCGAGTGGATAAGTGGTGATTACCCATGCCCCATAAACTATGTGCCACCATAGGAAGATTGTATTAGATAGACATTAGCTAGTGGATCCACTTAAGCTAGAAACTATGGTTCTTAAGGACACCTCTTTTTGGTGTGGGGTAGACACCGGATTCCATGTTATAGCTCACATGGTCTATGTCGGCTAAGGCTAATTTCCCACAAAATGAACCAAGGTTACTTACTAAAAGGTATTTCAAGTATGATTGGTCTGAGATGATTTACTTGCATTGACCATGGTTTTTAACTCATGTTTTCCATCATATTACTTTACGATTTAGCATTGGTCATTGTATCTTATGTATATCTCTTTTTAGCATGATTTTGTAACTTCTATGCATAGTTATCATACTTGGTTCATTCTATGTACTAACATATACTCTTGCCTACATTGTTTCACTAATGTAGGGCGTGACGACTCCTCCCCATCCACTCGTGGCTAGATTGGTGTACTTGTGGTTAAGAAGGTTTGGTGAGTCCTCATACTTCGAGGACAAAGCCACGTTTATAGCTTTATGTCTTTTTACCTTTAAACTTGTATGGGTTACATCCCAATATTTCATTCTATTGATGTATTAGATGGCTTTGAGACTATGTTAGACTTCCGCTATTTTTTCAAACTCTTTCGATATGAAGATTATCTTTTCAACTCTTAACTGCTATTATCTTGTATGATGTATGCTAAGTGGCTTGTATGGGGCCTTTTGGGGTCTTATACACCATTTCAAGTCTAGGGGGTACTTTAGGTCGTGACATTAGCTAATATTGACCTTGTTATTATATTTGGGTGTTATCAAGGGATGGGTGATTGTGGGCACTCAGATTATGAGCATGAAACGTTCGAGAAGGAATCCTTATAGGTAGGCAATGGTTGTTGTTTTTCCAATTTATGTATGTATGCATGTTAACTATCTCTATAGTGAAACCTGTATAATGCATGTTGCAAAAAGCATAAGGCTTGAATGTGAAATGATGAATTGTTCACAATCTCATGCAATGAAGGTGTTTTGCTTACTTCTACTTACAAGTGTGGTTGTATTTCATTGTGATTGTGATTGTGTTTGTGTGACTAACAGTTGGCTCGGGTACCACACCAAGTATAGGATATTCCAATGGTTGGCTTGGGTACAATTTTTGGTATGTACTAATGGTTGGCTCAGGTACCACGCATGGTACGGGATATCTATATGGTTGTCTTCGGTACCACACCGACACAAATTATTAATGGTCTTCTCGGGTACCATGCTAGGTACATTGACGGTTTCGTGTGTGAGTTCCATGAGTAAACAAGATTGACTTCTTCAGAATGTGATTGTTACATGTTGGTCCATGAGTGGCCAGGATTTGCATTTAAATATTGGGATGACTCTTAGGTAGACTGGGTTTGCATGTTAAACACAGTAGATAATGTCTTAGGGATCCATGGTTGTCTGGGTTACTTGAAGGGTATGTTTAATTAGGTATGGATTGTGGTAAGGTCGTTGATCATGTTATTTGTGAATGTTAAGCCTTGGTGGTGTCTGGGGTTAGGTTTACTCACTAGCTTGCATAGTATTGTCAGTCTCAGTGGTCTGGGACACATATGATAAGGGGGATTCGAGTCAAGCAGCTTACTAAATTGGTCAATGATGAGTTGTTATTTTACCGATTCATTATACTCAAATTCATGAATTATTGTCATGTTCTAATGCTAATTGAAAGGATTTTAGGCCCTAGTTCTCTTAGATGCAGGCATTCTTTGGAAAAAGCAATTTTGATGGATTTGAAGCAGAAAATCTATTAAGACCTAAGACTATCCCCTAGACGAGACATGGTACCCAGAGTCCTGAGAAAACCCAAGAAAACCACATTGCATAGCATGACACTAAGATATCAATATTATTTTAAATAAAGAGATAATCAAAATCAATGTCTCAAAAGGTAGTCTCATCATATAAGGAAAATTTGAATAAAAGACTCATAATGCAGAAATTCTAATGTCTGACAACAAGCCTCGACTGCTTAAGTGAGTTGCTAGGAAAAGCCCTAGCTCACTCGAACATCTGAAACTGAAATAAAGTCTTAAATAAAATAAAAGTAACATAAGTGGCATGCCCTCGAACCATGAGGACTCACAAAGTCTGGACAATCTAATCAGATCCAACACTAACCACGGCCTGAGTGATGTACATCAGAACCTATATTATAAAAAAATATAGGCACAAGAGATTTATTGTAACACCTCAGAAATTGGTAAGTTGAGTTGGAAATGAAAAGTTGTATTATGGCTACTGGTGCAGGTTCCACGAGGGCTATCTACGGACCATACAAAAATTAGTAAGTTGAGTTGAAAATGAAAAGTTGTATTATGGCTACTGGTTCAGGTTCCACGAGGGCTACCTATGGATCGTACAAGGTCCTATGGTCCATAGATAGTAGTCGTTGAAGTGGTCCTAAAAGTTAGTGAATTCTGAGTTTCTGAACTTTTCCTACGAACCAATGGGACGGTTCGTAGAAGGTCTTATGGTCCATAAGAATTGGCTCGTAGAAGGGGTCCTCGGACTTGGTGAGATACTTTAGAAAATGGATTCCTACAACAAAGGTCTATGGCCTGTAGAAAGGTCTACAGACCGTAGAAGGTGTTTGTGAAAAGTGATTGGATTTTGGGTCTTCGGTATCTTGACCTGTGGACTACCAGGATGGTGCGTAGAAAGTTTACAGTCCGTAGGGTCTGCCCGATAGTTTTTAATTAAGGGTGTTTTCATCTTTTTCTACCCGTCTAACCCCAAAACTATGTCGTTTTGACTCTATTTTGAAGCCCATAAATGATTTTACCCTTCAAAATCTACCTATTTTCTCTCATTCACTCAAAACCCAAAATCCCCTAAGTTCATTTTCTCCAATTCTCTCTCAAGGCTCTCAAGGAAAAGCTAGGGGTTCTTCAAACTTCAAGGTTTCTTCTTCAATTTCTAGGGATTTGATTATCCAAGGTATGAGGGACTTCATCAATGGATTCTTTCATTCATTGAGTCCCAAGATTTTCTCCAATCTCTTCCATGAATTTAACCCAAAATTCTAGGGTTTTGTATATTTCTTCATGGGTTCAATTAGTTATTACTAGTTTCATCCTATTTGACCTTATTAAGCATGATTCTATCTAAATTGCATGTTTTCCATGATTTTCATATGAACCCATGCTTTATGCCTATTTTATGATTATGAACCTATGTTGGAGACTATGAATGCATCAGGAAATTGAATATTTTATGAATCAAAGATGTTTTAAATGAAGTATCAATATGTTTTATGAATGGGTTGCTTCCAAATTGAAGTATCCCCTATATGAAAGATGATCATGATTTTTATACTTTGGATAAGTGTCTTTATGAACATGTTATGAAATCATGGTTTTGAAAGGATCTATTCTATGATATGAAGCTTATGATTGGATGGTATTACTAGATTCTTACCTTTCTAAGTATTATGATTATGATATGACTATGCTTATTTCCGTTGGGAGTTTATTTAGCACCGAGAGGACTTTGGGATGGAGGCTCCACTGTTTGTAGAGGTCGGGTCTCTAGAAGCAATTCTCTTATCCCTTAACTATGTGCCCCCGTAGGACTTAGTCTTAATTGACCATAGCTAGTGGATCCACCTAAGCTCATGAACATGGTCCTTACCTTGGCAAGTAGGACAACATCTTTTCAGTGTGGGGAAGACACCGGATTCCTTGTTATAGCTCACATGGTCTATGTCGGTTATCGATAATCCTCCCACAAATTATTATGTCCCTTTTTCCTCAAAAGCTTATGTTTCAACATTATGAAAAGGTTTTTATAAAGATTTTCATTGAACTTGTCTCGTGACTTATGAGTTTAGCTCATCAGGTTGATATCCTTTACTTGGTCATGTATTTCCACGTTTTCAATGTTTTAACAACTTTATATCCATGTATTGACGCATACTATTCTCATGTGCCTATATTTTCTTATAATATAGAATCAGACATTCCTACACATGCTCAAGGCTAGTGGATAAAATTCAGCATTGAAGATTGGTGAGTTCGTATGTTTCGAGGGCATTGCCACACATGTTGTTTTTCATTCAAGTCATTTTCACTTTTAGACTACTTTGTGAGCTAGGGGTTTGTCCTATCCACATCTATGTTTAGAGGCTTGTTCCAAACTTAGTAGGTTTCCTCTTATGAGATGGTTGTACTCTGATTGTAGTATCGACTATAATGATTGAGTTTGAGACTTATATCTTTTCTTTCTTTAATCCTTTGTATTGCTTATTATAGTGTCATGCTTATGTCAAGTGGCTTGTTTAGGGTCTCTCGGGACCCTATTCACCATGTCACATCTAGGGTGTACCTTGGTTCTTGACAAACTTGGTATTCAGCGCCAGTTTTTAAAAGAGTCCTAGGTGTCTGACAAGCCGCGTTTAGGAAAATCTTGTTCATGAGTGTGAAGCGTGTCACATTTATGAATAAGAGGCTACATGACGTTTAAGAAATACTTCACTTCTTTCATACTCCTAAGTTGTGCCATAGAGTTGAACTCTATAATGTTTCCTCCTAGTTCTTGTTCTACGCATTTTAGAACATGCCTCCAAGAAGAGCTGCGATAAGAAGGAATGAAAATGCCAATGTGGAACCGGAAGTTCCTCAAGTTCCGATCGACCCTTTGGCTGAGAAACTCTCTCATGCTAAGTTTAGAGCCGCATTTCAAGTGTTGGCTCAAGCTATGATGACATAAGCAAATAGAGAGATTATAGCTCTCGTGAACCTAAATATGGGTACAGCAGCGACAAGGGTAAGAGACTTCATGAGGATGAAGCCTCTGGAATTTCATGGTTCAAAAGTGGATGAGGATCCACAAGAGTTTCATGAAAGGATTTAAAATATTGTGGACATTATAGGAGTGACTCCGACGGAAAAGGCAGACTTTGCCACTTATCAATTGAAAGGGGTTTCTCAAGTGTGGTTTGCTCAATGGAAGGAAGAGAGGGCTATTAATGTGGGTCCCTTGGATTGGGACAAGTTTAAAGGAGAATTTCTTGATCGGTTCTTTTCCCTTGAGATGAGGGAGGCTACAATGAAAGAATTTATCAACCGGAGGCAAGGCAACATGAGTGTGAAGGAATAATCTTTGAAGTTCACTCAATTGTCCAAGTATGCTCCGACAATGATTGCCGGTTCTAGGGCAAGGATGAGAAAGTTTGTTTTGGGTGTGTCCAAAATAGTGATCAAAGAATGTAGAACCGCCATATTGATCAAAGAGATGGACATCTCAAGGTTGATGACTCATGCACAAAAAATTGAAGAGGAAAATCTTAAGAAGAGGTTTAGAGAATCAAAGAGGGCAAGGACATATGGTGGTGATTTCTCTCACTCGAGGTCCGATGTAAATGGGCATTCTCAGTTTCGGCAAAAGTTCTCCAGTCCGAATCCAACTAATGCTTCGGGTCAAAGGTTCGACAAGGATAGGGTGTCTAACCCTAAACCTCAAAGAGGTGATTCTAGGGGATATTCATTCCCCGCTTGCCAAAAGCATGGCAAGAGTCATCCAAGAAAATTCTTAGCCGGTATCGATATTTGGTATGGTTGTGGTAAGAGTGGTCACAAATTTAGGGATTTCCTTTTGCAAGTTAAGAACAGATTCTATACTCTTCAGACTTGATAGGACCATGAGGGTTCTTCGGATGTGGTGATTGGTATGTTACGAGTCTTTCATTTTGATGTTTATGTATTGCTTGATCCAGTTGCTACATTATCTTTTGTGACTCCTTATGTGGCTATGAAGTTTGATATCATTCCCAAAATTCTTTTAGAACCTTTCTCAGCCTCTACTCATGTTGGTGATTCTATTATTGCTAAATGAGTCTATAGATGGTGCCCAGTTAACTTTCCCATAAGGTCATCTCAGTTGATCCCATGGAGTTAGAGATGATAGACTTTGGTATGGACTGACTTCACTCTTGTTATGCTTCCATTGATAGTAGAACTCGTGTGGTCAGATTTTAGTTTCTGAACAAACATGTATTAGAATGGAAGGGTGGAAATTCAGTGCCTATAGGTCGGTTTATCTTATGCCTAAAGACTAGGAAGATGATTTTTAAGGGTTGCATCTATCATCTTGTTCAAGTTAGGGATACAGATTTTGAAACCCCTACTCTTAAGTCAATTCTTATTGTTAATGAGTTTCTTGAAGTGTTTCCCGATGATCTTCATGGTGTCCCTCCAAAAAAAAGAAATAAACTTTGGAATTAATCTTCTCTCAGATACGTAGCCTCTCTCTATTCTTCCTTACTATATGGCTCTGGCAAAGCTTAAAAAATTAAAGGATCAATTAAAGGATTAGTTGGATAAGGGCTCTATCCGACCAAGTATCTTGCCATGGGGTGCTCCAGTTTTGTTTATTTGAAAGAAGGATGGTTCACTTCATATGTGCATTGATTATCGGTAATTAAACAAGGTCATGATAAAGAATAAGTATCTTATCCCAAGGATCGATGACTTGTGGATCAACTTCAAGGTGCTAGTTTCTTCTCAAAGCTTGATCTTCGATTGGGTTATCATCAATTGAGGGTAAGGGAATGTGACATTCCAAAGATAGCTTTTTGAACATGGTATGGTCACTATGACTTCTTGATGAAGTCATTTAGTTTGACAAATGCCTCAGTCGCTTCTATGATTTTGATGGATAAGGTATTCAAAAAATACCTTGATATGTTTGTAATTATGTTCATCAATGATATTTTGATTTCTTCTCGGAATGAGGATGAGCATGTTGATCATTTGAGAATTGTCTGGCAAGTTCTCAAGGATCGTCAGTTGTTTGCTACGTTTAGCAAATGTGATTTTTGGTTGAGGTATATTGCTTTCCTTGGCCACATTATTTTTGGTAAGGGTATTGAGGTTGATCCTAAGAAGATGGAAGTGGTTAAGAATTGTCCTAGACCTCTTTCCCCTTTAGATATTTGAAATTTCTTAGGCTTGGCCAGTTATTATAGAAGGTTCATGGAGGGATTCTCCTTAATTGCTTCGCCCTTGACTACGTTGACTCAAAAGAAGGTTTAATTCCTATGGTCAGAAGTGTGTGAGAAAAGCTTTCAAGAGTTGAACTTACCTCCGTTCCTATTTTGATATTGTTGAAAGGTTCTAAAGGATTTTTGGTATATTGTGATGCTTCAAGGATTGGACTCGGGTGTGTTCTAATGTTAAATGAGAAGGTAATTGCTTACACTTCAAGGCAATTTAAAGTCCACAAAAAGAACTACCCTCCTCATGATTTGGAGTTAGCGGCAGTTGTGTTTGCTTTAAAGATTTGGAGACATTATTTGTATGGTGTCCATGTGGATGTGTTCACCGATCATAAAAGTTTGCAATATGTGTTTAAGCAAAAGGATCTAAACTTCACCAACAGAGATGGCTTGAACTTTTGAAAGACTATGACATGGGCGTCCTTTATCACCCCGGACAAGGCCAATGTGGTGGCCGATGCCCTTAGTCGGTTGCCGATGAGTAGTGTGGCCCATGTTGGAGATGGTAAGAAGGATCTAGTTCACGATGTTCATAAACTAGCTTGGCTAGGTGTTCTCTTGGTTGACTCCGATGAGGGTGGTATCATTGTTCAAAATGGGTCGAAATCATCTTTTGTGTCGAATGTGAAGGCTAAGTAATATCTTCATCCAATATTAGTTGAGTTGAAGGAAGCAGTGCTCAAAAGGCTATTAAGGGTTTCTCCCGGGGAAATGGTGCTCTTTGCTATCAAGGTTGTTTGTGTATTTCGAATGTTGATGAGTTGAGGCAATAGATTTTATCAGAAGCCCATAGTTCTCAATATTCTATTCACCCGGGAGACACCAAGATGCACCATGACTTGTGGGAGGTCTATTGGTGGAATGGGATGAAGAAAGATATTATGGAACTCATGGCTAAGTGTCCATATTACCAATAAGTGAAAGTTGAGCATCAGAAATCAAGAGGTTTGTCTCAAGACATTAGCATTCTTAGTTAGAAGTGGGAAGACTTGAATATGGATTTTATTACCGGTTTACCCTGCATCCGGTGGCAACATGATTTAATTTGGGTCATTGTGGATCGTATGATGAAGTTGGCATATTTCATCCCCATATAAACTTCGTATTCAGGTGAAGATTATGCTAAGTTGTATATCTGATAAATGGTTAGGTTGCACAGGGTGCCCTTATCTATTATATCCTACCGAGGTACCCAGTATACTTCACAGTTTTGGAGGTCTTTCAAAAAAGGCCTTGGTACCCAAGTCAAGCTTAGTACGTCCTTTCATCCTCAAACCGATAGGCAAGCTGAACGTACTATTCAGACATTAGAAGATATGATGAGAGCTTATATGATTGACTTCAAGGGTAATTGGGATGATCATTTACCTTTGGTCGAGTTTGCTTATAATAATATTTATCATTCGAGTATTCATATGGCTCCATATGAGGCACTCTATGGTAGGAGATGTAGATCTCTTATTGAAGTTGGGAGGTCGCTTTGATAGTGCCTGAGTTGGTGCATGAGGCTATGGAGAAGGTTTGACTTATTAGAGAGACATTGAAAATGGCTCAAATCCCACAAAAGTCTTATGCTGATGTCAGAAAAAGAGAGCTTGAATTCAGTGTTGATGATTGGGTTTACTTGAAAATCTCATCTACGAAGGGTGTGATGAGATTTGGAAAGAAAGAGAAGCTTAGTCCCTGTTATGTAGGCCCATATTAGACTTTGAGGTGTTTTGGTAAGGTAGCCTATGAGTTGGATTTGCCTTTCGATTTGACATGGGTGCATCCGGTGTTTCATGTTTCATTTTTGAAGAAGTTTATTGGTGATCCTACTTCGGTTGTGCCATTGGAGAGTGTTGGTTTTAAGGAAAGTTTTTCTTATGAAGAAGTTCCGATTGAAATTTTAGATCATCAACTCTGAGAGTTGAAAAATAAAGAAGTTGCATCCGTGAAGGTTCTTTTGAGAAATCAATTAGTTGAGGATGCTACTTGGGAGGTCGAAGCTGATATGATGTCCAAGTATCCCCATCTCTTTCCCTCTTCTTTGGTTTCTGCTTGAGGTATTAGTTCCTCATGTACACTCTTTAGAATTCATGTATTTTAGCTATTCTCATATACTATTTAGGATTCATGTGTTTTAGCTATTCTCATATTTTCATATGCATGCATGTTTTATGAAAGTTGTTTTAAAGTTAATGTTTTAGTTTAGAGTCGATTACTCCTTAGTTTTTATGCATTTTGATGTTATTTGCATTCATGATGGGTTGTTATATCTCTTTTTCGACTCTATTCATGCTAGCTCGAGTCTCATTTGAGGATGAATATTCCCAAGGAGAGATATTGTAACACCTCAGAAATTGGTAAGTTGAGTAGGAAATAAAAAGTTGCATTATGGCTACTGTAACAGGTTCCACGAGGGCTACCTATGGATCATACAAGTTCCTAAAGTTTGTACAATGTCCTACGGTCCATAGATAGCATTCATTGAAGTGGTCCTGAAAGTTGGTGAATTCTGAGTTTCTTAACTTTTCCTACGGACCAACAGGACGGTCCATAGAAAGTCTTACGGCCCGTAGGAAGTGGCTCGTAGAAGGGGTCCTTAGACTAGGTGAGATGCTTTGGAAAATGGATTCCTACGACAAGGTTCTACGACCCGTAGAAAGGTCTACGAACCGTAGAAGGTGTTAGTAGAAAGTGAGTTGATTTTGGGTCTTCAGTATCTTGACCTACAAACCACCAGGACAGTCCGTAGGGTCTCCTCGGGAGTTTTTAATTAAGGGTGTTTTGTTCTTTTCCTATCCTTCTAACACCTAAACTATGTCATTTTGACTCTATTTCTAAGCCTATAACAAATTTTACCCTTCAAAATCTACCCATTTCCTCTCATTCACTCAAAACCCAAAATCCCCCAAGTTCATCTTCTCCAATTCTCTCTCAAGGCTCTGAAGGAAAAGCTAGGGTTTTTTCAATCTTCAAGGATTCTTCTTCCATATCTAGGGCTTTGATTACTCAAGGTATGAGGAACGTCATCAATGGATTCTTTCATTCATTGAGTCCCAAGATTTTCTCCAATCTCTTCCATGAATTTCACCCAAATTTCTAAGGTTTTGTATATTTCTTCATGGGTTCAATTATTTATGACTAGTTTCACTTATTTGACATTATTAAGCATGAGTCTATCTAAATTGCACGTTTTCAATTCATTTCATGTGAACTCATGCTTTATGCCTATTTTATAATTATGAACCTATGTTGGTGATTATAAATGCATTATGAAATTAAGGAATTTATGAATCAAAGATGTTTTAAATGAAGTATCAATAAGTTTTATGAATGGATTGCTTCCGAATTAAAGTATCCCCTATATGAAAGATGATCATGATTTTTTATGCTTTAGATAAGTGTCTTTATGAACATGTTATGAAATCATGATTTTGAAAGGAGCTATTCTATGATATGAAGTTTATGATTGGATTGGTATTACTAGATTCTTACCTTTCCAAGTATTATGATTATGATATGACTATGCTTATTTCCGTTGGGAGTTTACATAGCACCGAGAGGACTTTGAAATGGAGGTTGCACTATTAATAGAGGTTGGATCTATTGAAGTAATTCCCTTGTCCCTTAACTACGTGCCTCCATAGGACTTAGTCTTAATTGACCCTAGCTAGTAGATCCACCTAAGCTCATGAACATGGTTCTTACCTTGGCAAGTAGGATAAATTTTTTTCGGTGTGCAAAGGACATTGGATTCCATGTTATAGCTCACATACTCTATTTCAGTTACCGATAAACCTTCCACAAATGATTATGTCCTTTTTTCCTAAAAAGCTTATGTTTCAACATTATGAAAAGGTTTTTATAAAGATTTGCATTGACCTTGTCTCATGACTTACGATTTTAGCTCATCATGTTGATATATTTTACTTGGTCATGTATTTCCATGTTTTCAATGTTTAACATGTTTATGTCTATTTTTATGCATATCTCTCACACTCGATACATTCAATGTACTGACACATACTATTCTCGTGTGCATGTATTGTCTTATAATATAGGATCAGATGTTCCTCCACACGATCGAGGCTAATGGAATGATTCAGCTTTGAAGATTGGTGAGTCCTCATGTTTCAAGGGTATTTCCACAGATGTTGCTTTTCATTCATGTCATTTTCATTTTCAGACTACTTCATGAGCTAGGGATTTGACCTAGCCACATCAATGTTTAGAGGCTTGTGTCGAACTTTGTAGGCTTCCGCTTATGAGATGGTTGGACTTTGATTTTGGTATCATCTATTATGATTGAGTTTGAAACTTATATCTCTTTTCTTGCTTTACTCCTTTGTATTTCTTATTATAGTGTCATGCTTATGTTAAGTGGCTTATTTAGGGTCTCTCGGGACTCTATCCACCATGTCATATCTAGGGTGTAGTTTGGGTCGTGACATTTATGTGATCAGCATTAGAAATGTACTAAGTATGGGGAAAGATGCATGAACATAACATGATAGCATGATAAGTTTGAAAATATGCATGATAATGCAATGACCAAGTAAACATAACATAAAGTCTGATAATCTGATTCTAAAATCATAGTACAAGGTCATGCTTTTCTTATGAAAATCATATCATATCATAAGTAGTAATCATAAGCTTTTGGAAATCATAAACCTTTGTGGGAGATACTATTAACCGATATAAACCATGTGAGTTCTAACATGGAGTTCAGTGTACTGAAAAGAGAGTGTCCTACTTGCCAAGGTAAGGACCATAATCATGAGCTTAGGTGGATCTACTAGCTAATGTACAATCAGGACATAACCTATGGGGGCATGTAGTTCTCGGACCTAAGTAATCACCACTAGTCCAACTCGGTGCTAAGTAAATTCCCAAAGGAAGACATGCATAATAATAATCATAATCATATTCATAATCATTGATATGGTAAGAATCTAGTAATACTAAATCATTCATGAAAATCTCATAGACATAAAAATAGCTCCTTTAAAATCATGATTTCATAACATATTCATAAGAGACACTTTAATTGAAAGCATATAAATCGTGATAGTCTTTCATAAAAAGAAGTACTTCAATCAGAATTATCTAAACCATATCATTCATTCATAATTGGAGGTACTTCAATCGAAAGCCTCATATTTTCATAAACTCTAATTGATACTTCTATCGGAAGCATCCTTGATTCATAAAATCTTTCATATCATAATGCATGCATATCATCATAGATTTAGTTCATGTCATAAAGTACTTGCATAGAATGGATTCATGAAAATATTATTGAAAATATTGCATTTTGATCAAATTACCTTTATGGAGTTTGAGTCCTTAGCTATGGCTTCCTTCCTAATTAGATTGAGCTTGAATACGTAAATACATGTTTATTAGAGTGAATTGGGGGTGGGTACCTAGTATTTCTTACTTCTCTTCTTAGATACCATGTTTTAGGGTTGATCGGTATTGTTCCGGGTTTAGTACCATGCTAGTTGGGGGTTTATGCAGTGTGTTATTCCATGTTTTTGTGTGTTACTTCCATTGATTACTTGTTATCTGAAGCATGTTCGGCCTTAGTCTAAGATAGACTAGTGTTGCCTTAGACTCCCAAGCCTTATCGCCTTGTACTCAACTCCGACGTTGTTCGATCGGACTAGATCCTTGTAGACTAGACTAGTAAACTTAAGTCTAATAGGGTGAGCCTTAGTTTGGGCAATTTCGCAGCCTTAGAAAAAAATTTTCCTCTCTTTCCTTATCTCTGCGGCTCCGATGCATTATCGAAGGTTTGGTGCTTTTGCGTCGACTTGAGATTAGACTGTTCTAGGTTGGGAGCCTTCTGACACCTTTGGGTGGACGTCATTCCACGGTGACGTAGTTCTGATATTGGGGTCCTCTTCTGAGTCAATACACCCTTGACACTCTTCCTAGCAGGGCTAGAAGTTGGTTGATCACTGTGATTATTTCTGGTTCGAGGCCGATGTATTACGGTCCAAGGCTATTATTTCAAGTTCGAGGCTGATTTTTATGGTTTGAGGCCATTATTTCCAATCTGAGACTGATGCTCTACGGTTCGAGGATGTTACCTCTCGTAAGAGGCTTTCACATGGGGTTCGAGGCCCAGATGACACTTATTGGATCTGGATTTGGGTACTTCATTCTCGTAGTCTTAGTTATTCTATGTACCTTTCAGGCTTATGAGAGTTCGTTCGGGTTTTATTTTAACTTGTGCACGAGTGTACCTTCTGGGCTTATCGGGTCTAGTTAGGCTTAGTTTAACTGTACTTAGATTTACTTTCAGTATGCTCGTGTGCTTCCTTTTATTTTTGCTTTGACCTCTATTTGTATCTAGATTCTACCTTTCATAGTGTTTTTACCTTTCTTGCTCAGTCGGCCTATGATGTCTACTTAGTACCCTTGTTTTGGTACTCATGTTGCACTCTACATATTTTACGTGATGTAGGACCTACTACCAGCTACCAGCGGTGATCGTTCATGCCATCTTTTGCAGCTTTTAGGGACCGGAGATGAGGGAGAGCACTTGACGTCCTGGATCAGCCTATCTCGTTCAATACTTATGTTAGCTTGTTGTTTTCCTTTGAGACGGCTTGTTGTGTTCCACTTTTGGGACTTGTAAATGTTCATATTAGACAACGATGTACTCATGACCTCCAGGTTCTAGAGGGATTCCAGTGTATATAGATTTTGGTTTGCTTCCATCTCTGTCTTATTTTATTGCTTAGTGTTATTTCTGCTTAGTCCTACCCCTATACTCATTACTTGTCATTCTGGATTACTGGTTGGCTTACCTACTGGTGGGTTATAGTAGGTGTCATCATGACTTGTGGAATCGGATTGTGACATAATCAATATTTCAATGATAATTAATTATATATTTTAAAAAAAAAAAAGATGAGGTAAAATTATATGCAGTGGTATTCAACCTTCAAAGTTTGCCTTAAAATATTCAAAATCAGAAACTTATATCCCCTATATTCATTTTGGACATAAAATTGTCATACTTAGCCAAGTTGCTCAAAATACACAAAACTAAATGGAGGAAAAATTATATCCTACATAGCAATTTGCATCCTACGTGGTATTCTATATGTATTATGCCACGTAGGACTAATGTATCTACTTGTTCAACTTTATACAAATTTAAGTGCCTACTTGTGCACACTAAAAGTTGAAGGGCATAAATGTGAAATGAAGTCAAGTTAAAGGACACATATATGTATTATTCCAAAAAAGAACATAATGAGTAAATTATCATGACTATTCTCATAAGCTTCGACAGATATACACTCTCCTTTCTCCCAAAGTTTTTTTCCTGCAAAGAGCAAGAATGAAGCCAAAAGGATAGATTAATAAAAATCTGGAAAACGTATATGATACATAAATTCTAACAAAAGCAGGATATCAACTACCGTTATACATGAGATAGAACAAAAATAGCATCATTTGGGTTATATAATACTCCTAAATAAATATAATATCTATAGTCAGGTCCATAAGCGTAATCAAACAAACAAATATGAAAATTACATATAGAAAAAAGTTAGTGAACAACATCTCTATAGAGACTAAAATAATTAGATCTTGCCCACAAAACTTACTTAACAATTTAAAGCTACTAATCTAAACCATAAAAATACTATCTGAGCGCATAAAGATGGAAAGGAAGAGGTTTGAAGGAAAATGAAATCATTTTTCATAACATTGTATGTACATTAACATAAGAATTTAATCAAGTAATTAAAATCACAAATAGCAAATCTCTAATGCGTACAATGAACGTGGATTAACTTTAACAATTCAACTTCCATGAAAAGTTAATATAGTAACTATATTCATTAATAGCAAATCCCTATAATTAATACTTATTGAATGTGCAATACAGATTAACTTTTTGAAATGAAACAAACTTTTAAAATAAAATATATAATGTAAAATAAAAATGATTAGTATGACAGTATAACAATATGATATGAATATAATTTAATATTTTTATTTAATATAAAGATAAAATGATAATCTAACTTTCTTGTATGGAATTCTTATGTGGTATAGAATTAGAGGGAAAGGTTGGTATAGGATTTGTGGTACTATGTTGATGATAAAGAGATTAGAATTGATATCCTGAGGTCAAAATGTCAAATCAAAGATATGCCAGTTCAAGGAGGCTGTTTTAGATTGCATGTATCAGATTATGCTGTTTTAAATTGCATGTCTCAGATTATAAGATTTCATGATTTAAAGGTGCTTTAGATAAAATATTTATCAA
Source organism: Solanum appendiculatum (assembly GCA_018342035.1). Classification (NCBI taxonomy): domain Eukaryota; kingdom Viridiplantae; phylum Streptophyta; class Magnoliopsida; order Solanales; family Solanaceae; genus Solanum; species Solanum appendiculatum. The sequence goes on from JAGDQO010000313.1 coordinate 81,170, forward strand.
TTATTATTATTTTATCAGTATTCATGAGCTATTTAGATTATCAGTTTTAACAGTATTTTTAGTTACTTACACTATAGTATTATCAGTCTAATTTAATTAGGAGTATTACTTAGCATCGATCAAATTTAGGGATAAAGGCTCACCTGTCAATTAGGATTGAGACCTTTAGTAGTAATCACTAAGTCTCAGAACTGCGTGTCATCGTAAGATTATAAGTAGGGGTGTCAAAATGAGCCCAAATATTGGTAACCTGCCCAGAATTTTATGGATTGGGTTCAAGATAATTTGAATTGAGTAAATCTCAACTCATTCAAGTCTTAACCAGTTTAAAAAGAATCTTAAATTGAGCCCAACTTAATCTTCAATTTCAACCCGTTTTAAGATTCTTTATTTATATTGGTGTAATGTATGTTCCCGTATTGAAGGGTATCAATTACTATCTATTTTATATCTTTTGGATTTATCTATCCATTTGTAACTTATTTTTTTATTTTCTTGAGTTGAAATTCAAATAGTGGTTATAAAAGTTAAATAACAACATTTTAAAATTATTAAGATTAAGAAGATCAAATTAGGTGGGTCATGACTAAACCCAACTTTTAGTCCATTTTAGCCTAACCCCATTTGAGCCCAATGTAAATTTAGGCGGTTCATGACTCAACCCGATTTTTATTTCAACTCATTTTAATATCTCCAATTTCAACTCAACCCACCCATTTGACACCCCCTAATTATGTTGCTAAACAAGTTTAACTAATATTGAAAAGAACCCTAATCTTGATGTGCATCTTGGCCGCCGGCCAGTCGCTATCGGAGGCTGGTCAGCAATACTCCTCAGCTGCTTTTCCCCCACTATAGACTAAAGAGGTTCCTAAACTTGTCAACCCTAGTACTTCTCTAGAGAAATCCTTTGCTGATTTGATGACCAACAACATGCAAAACATAGAATCCATTCCATGTAAGAATGTTGTCATGGTGGAAGGAGTTCCACATGTCAAATGGACGGAGGACGAGGTGGAAAGAATGAATAGAACTGAGAATTTACAATTTGCAGTTATTGGCAAATTCACATATGAATGGACGGATCTGGATATATTCCACAACAATGTGACATTAAGGGAGAGTTTCAAATTGGTTTATTCCATAATAAGCACATTCTCATTCGTCTCACTCAGCAGGTTGACTTCATTAATCTTACTTCAAGAGGAGCTTTCTATATTACGTGTAAAGACGGATATTCATATCTAATGTGCACTTTAATGTATGATGCACGCTTCAAGATTAATGAAGAAACCACTAAGGCACTAGCTTGGATATCCTTCCCTAACCTTTTACCCACCCACTTTGTTAAAGAATGCCTGTTTTCATTAGCCGCGGCAGTAGGTAAACCTATTCAACTTGATCTAGCCACTATTAATAAAACTAGACCAAGTTACACAAGAGTAAAGGCGTTGGTTGACTTGAAAGGAACTTTTCCTAAATCAATTTTAATGGATATAGAGAATGAATCCACTGGAGAAGTGAGGACGGAGGTTATTCAAATCAAATACGACTATCTCCCAAAGTATTGTGAGGAATGTAAAGTGCAAGGCCATGACAAAGACGAGTGTAGATTTTTTAACAGTAATAATGGTGGAGTTAAAGTGTTGTTGACAGAGGAGAAGATCGAGGTAAAACGATAGCAGCAGCAACCACACCCATGGAGGCACATACCACAAAAAGGGAAAGCAAGAATTCCACCTAGCGGAAGAGTGGTTAGTGACTCAGGCCAGCGGAATGTGGTAAAGGATAGGAGAAATAAAGAGGTTATATCTCAAATCCATCCTACGGTGGAAAACAGATTTGCTGCACTCAGTGAAGAACCTATCAATAATTCCAATAATCCCATACAAACTGATGATATCAATAATGTTAACAATCAATCTTGCCTTGTGGTTACAGAAGAACAGGATATGAAGTTGCAACATCTTCATAACAGACTAGCAAATAAATACAACATAAACAGGGTGAATCTGTGCCAAAAAACTGGGTCATTCAAGTGTTTGGCAAATCTCATAGTGATGACCAAGCTACAGTTTTGACAAATCCTGCACCACAACACACCAAAATACTCAACAGTTGGATACAGATTAAGTTAACAATAATAATGCGGATAAAGATGAGATTATTGATGTAGGTGCTGATAGCACGTCTAGCATTAATAAAGGGGAGGAGAGACCCATCAACACTTCAAGGAAGATAATTCAAGTTGGCAGTTCTAGTAGTACAAATATAGCTCCATTGGTACAAGATTCTGTACAACAGATGGAGGATGAAATAGATACTTGGCTGCAATGGTAATGCCCTTAGCTATAGATGAGTCGCAGTTTATTCAAATAGAGTCTCCTAATCAAGTGTTACATGACATTATATCCCACAATATTAGAGGAGAGAGGTGTGGAGAAACTGATTAGACTTAAATAGCTAAGGGTATTATAAATACTGATTTTTCAGAGGATGATTTATATAACATCCCAATTGAAGCAGATTTGTCTCCATGGCTTTTGAAGAATGCCAGAAAAGGGAAAAAGCAAGGATATGGTGAGTGCAATCAACCCATCAAAATTCAGCCAAAGAGGTTTAAACCGGTATCTAACTTATAATGACGGCTCTTATATGGAATATAAGATCTGTGAAGTCTCAACAAGCTTTTCACAAATGCAAATACTACACAAGTTTCACAATTTCTCTTTTATTGAATTGTTGGAACCTTTGCAGAATGCTAGTCATATTAACAAATATAGAAGAAGACTAAGGATGCCCCTGGCAACATCTAACTGTAATGGCAAAATCTGATTTTTCATAAACTTTGATTTTGAAACTACAGTGGTAAGAGATACAAATCAACAACTCACTCTGCAATTAAAGCATCACAGTCATAACCGAAGTTTCTATGTTACATTGATATATGCCAAGTACAATTATAAGCAAAGATTATTGTTTTGGGAGGATATACATCAGTTGTCAATAGGTATGAACTTTCCTTGGTTAATTGGAGGAGATTTTAATATGGTCCTAAATGCAGAAGAGAAAATTGGTGGATTGCCAGCGACAGATGCCAATAGTGAAGACTTTGGATGTTGTATTTCTTCATGTGATTTAACAAAAGTACAGTTTAAAGGGAGTCTCTTCACTTCGTGGAATAATAGAGCAGGTAATGATTGTATATTTGAGAGAATGGATAGGATACTTTGTAATCAATAGATGCAAGGATGGTGTAACCATATGGAGGTGGAACATTTAGCAAGAACAGGGTCTGAACATGCTCCCATGCTCCTAACTTGTGAAGAAGGTGTGTCCAGACATAGAAAAGCTTTTAGGTTTCTCAAATTCTAGACTTAGAATTAATCTTTTAAAGAAGTTGTTAGACAGAATTGGAGAAGTGAAGACTATCATAATCCTTTTTTAGAATTCAAGGAGAAGATTAAGAGAGTCAAAGCAGCCTTAACAAAATGGAGTAAAGTGTCATATGGTTATATTTTTGAACAACTTATTATCAGAGAGGATATTATGAGAATAAAAGAAAAGTTGTTTGAGGAAGATCCAAACCCTGAAAACAGAGAAGTTCTTCAGAGATCTCAAGCTAAACTTAAGAAATATTTGCATTTTGAAGAGATTTTTTGCAACAAAAGGCAGGGTATGATTGGTTTGAGAATGGTGATAGGAATACAAAATTCTTTCATAGTATTGTGAAAGGCAGAAGGATAAAGCTTCAGATACACAGAATTCAAGACAGTCAAGGCTCCTAGTTGGAAGGGAATGAAGAAATAGCAACTGAAGCAGTGCATTTCTATAGCAATCAGTTCTCACAGATAGAGATGCTACTTCCTTTTCTCTTCTGAAACACATTCCTAAACTAGTTAATGAGGTAGACAACACAGAACTTTGTAAGGAGCCTACTCATGATGAAATCAGAAAGGTTGTCTTTAACCTAAATGGTGATAGTGTTAGTGGTCTAGATGGTCTAACATGAAGATTTTACCAAAGTTATTGGGAGATAGTGGGGAATCATGTATTCAAAATGGTGCAAGAATTCTTTAAAGGTAATACTCTTCCTAAATCCATCACTCACACTAATTTGGTTCTGTTGCCTAAAAAGGAGCAAGTTCAATCTTTTGTTGATTTAAGGCCAATTAGCTTGAGTAATTTTATTAATAAGATAATCTCCTGAGTTGTGCATGACAGAATAGAAACTTTCCTACCCAGAGTGATTTCTTGCAATCAATCGGGCTTTGTCAAGGGTAGAAGCATCATTGAAAATGTTTTGTTAACTCAAGAGGTGGTGAGTGACATTATCAATAGGGGTAAGCCAGCCAATGAGGTCATTAAGTTGTACATGACTAAGGCTTATGATAGAGTGTCTTGATTTTTCTTAATGAAAGTTTTAAGGAAAACGGGTTTTGCTAAAGTTTTTATATATGTGATATGGAGATTACTGTCTAATAATTGGTACTCAGTCCTGATTAATGGTCAAAATCATGGTTTCTTTCACTCTACCAGAGGAGTGAAGCAATTAGGAGACCCTTTATCTCCTGCCTTATTTATTCTTTCAGCTGAAGTGTTATCTAGGGCCCTAAATATCTTGTTTGATGATGCTCATTTTGTAGGGAATGGTTTGCTGAAATGGAGTGTAAATCTTAATCATCTTGCATATGCATAGGACACTACCATATTTGCTTCAAACTAACAAATAATCTTTGGAGAAAATAGTGTCAATTTGCAGGATTATGAAGGACAATCAGATCAGAAGATCAACAAGGATAAGAGTGCTTTCTTTCTACATCAAAAGGTTATAGATGATGTGAGACGGTTGGTGGAGGAATGTACAGGGATACCTAGAGGAAAATTCCCTTTGAAATATTTGGGATGTCCTATCACACACACTAGGAAAAGAAAAGAACATTATGTTGATCTTATTAAGAGGGTTAAGTCGAAACTTGAAGCTTGGAAGGGGAACAAGTTATCATATGGTGGTAAAAAAGTATTAATTACTAGTGTTTTACAAAGTATTCCCATACATGTGCTTTCTGCAATCGTTCCTCCTAAATGTATCATAAAGGAGCTTCATAGGATATTTGCTAAATTCTTTTGGAATAATAAAATTATAGGCAGGAGTAAGCACTGGGCTGCTCGGGATAAAGTTTGTTTGCCAAAACAGGAAGGGGGTTGGGTTTCAGATCCATGTTTGATGTTTCTCAGGTCATGCATGCTAAATTATGGTGAAAATTTAGAACCCAAAATTCCCTATGGGCTAATTTTATGTGGAACAAATATTGTAAGAAGCAAATACTTACAGTGGTGCAGTGGAGAGGGGGATCTCAATTAAGAAAGTATATGCTACAAAACAGGGAGTGCATTGAAAAAAATTATGGTGGGATTCTAAGGGAGGTACCTCTACTGTGGAGTTTGATAATTGGACTCGACTTGGTCCACTATACAATCAACAAATAAAGGTTCATACTTGTTACGAGTTGACTGATATATCAGAATTTATGAAGGAGACAGGGTGGGATTATGATATAATGAAGCAACATCTGCGTGTTCACATTGTTGAGCATGTTAAAAGGCAGATGGAGCATGTGAGGCAATCTGATGAAGGGAACAGGTCTTGATGGACAAAAACAAGTACTGGGAGGTTTTCAGTCAAGAGTGCTTGGGAGATGCTAAGAAGAAGAGAGGAAGAAAATGATAATTTCAAGAAAATATGGGGTCAGAGTTTACCTTTTAAATTCTCTTTCTTTGGTTGGAGGGTTTGGACTGACAGGGTTCCTATTAATGTTGTTGTATCTAATTGGAATCTCAACATCTCACAATTATGTTCTTGTTGCTCTATTCCAGATAGAGAAACAATGAAACTCCTATTTCTAAGAGGTGAGATTGCAAACAGGGTCTGGTGCTATTTCTCAAATGCAGCTGGAATTATTGGACCTTGGATCCAGGTGAAACAGACCATAAAAATTGGTGGGATGCAAAAGGAAATTCTAGGTAGAAGATGATACTCTAAACTATTACTAATATCATTTTGTGGTTCTTATGGAAAAGGAGGAACACTGTCTTAAATGGAGGTACTTTTTCTATTAAAAGGATTTTCTGGGAAATCAATAATACTATACTCAAATTAATCAGAATGAAGTTTGCCTATAAAAAAAATTCTCAGTACTTGGCCACACATGGTAGCATTACTGGATGGCTACAAACATATGTTGTAGTGCAAAGTGGTCAGATGGACTCCCCCACTATGTGTTTGTGGAAATGTAATAATTATAGCGCTTCTAAAGGAAATTCAGGACCTAGTGCAGCAGCCTTTTGTGTGAGAAATCATGATGGTGACTTGAGGGGTGCCAAGGGATTGAAAATTGATGATACAACTAGCCTAGTAGCTGAGGCAATCACCATTAGGGAGGGATTATAATATTATTGGAAGAACAAGTTACCAAACATCACTTCTGAATCTGATTCTTTACCAATGGTACAGATTCTTAATGGAGTATGGGAAACCCCTTGGAGTGTGACAGTGATGGTCAATTCCATTAATAAGCTAAGGGAGAATATATATCAGTAAGAGTACAACACTCCTTTAGGGAGGAAAATACTTTTGCTGATTATTTTGCTAACCTAGTTTTTCTTTTTTCAAGTACATATGAATTCAAATCTTTATAGGAAGTCCCAATCTCAGGCAAAAAGATCATCAATCTTGATACAGCACACCAAACTTGAGAATAAGGCAATCAGGTTCTACATATAACAATTCTTAAAGTGGTTTTTTAACAATATGCTGATGAATTTAAAGCTTTCTAAGGAGAAACAATCTACTAAGCTACATTATGATGTCTGATATAATTTCTGGTGATTATACTACCATGCACTTGGTGAGAGCTTTGAGGTATTCAGATGGTAGGTAATCAGGACCTATGTTGCTCGGACTCTTCCAAAATGTCGACGGATGCATGTCGGATCCTCCAAAAATAGTGTATTTTTGAAGGATCCGACACGGGTGCGGCATCATTTTTGGAGAGTCCGAGCAACTTAGATCAGGACTCATATGTGACTAATAGAAATGTTTTCTAATTCAGCTTTTCATTCATATACAGTGGTTAAATAATTTGCTCAAGACATAGTTGAATTTTAATTTTTGGACTCTTTAATTTGATGGTGGGTTCATTCCATTAAAGAATTGAGTTCAAAGACTAAAATTGAAGAGTGAAGATGTACCTTGAACTCCAAAAGAAGAAGATAGGCTCAATTGAAGTACAGTTGAAGTTTCACAGTAGAGTTCCAGGTGCAATATTATTAAAGTAACTAAATTAGTATTCTCTTTAGAGATTTAACATACAATGGTGGTACCAATGTCAGTATTGGGGTTCAATTCATTGGGTATTAGATCTATGAAAGGAAAATTCAATTAGTGCAAAAAGTACCTGAAATTGAGTCAAAGCTCCACATCGGGGTTACTCGAGCTTACAAGCTTCAGTTGGAAAGTATTCAAAAAATAAGAAAATGGACAACATGAAGATGAAAGGACTTGAATTATTGAGATGAACAGCAAGAAAATCCTTAAATGGAACAATCACAAGCTAGCAAACATCAAATCAAAAACAACAAGTTCAACAAGATTCTTACCTAAGGAGGGAAGTTCACCATCAATGTGAGGCTTTCTTTCCGATAGAGAAGAGATACCACAGATGCCAATCTCAAGTCTCAAGCTGGAAATGGAAGTGTCTAGATATTCCTGATATTTTTGGTTGTGGACTGATTCTTGGGTTGCTATTTATTTTGTCTTCTTGGCTGATCTGTATTGGGCCTATGGCTTTGTATTTGACATTTGCTTCTATTTTATATTATATAGAAGGTCCAAGTTGGGCGAAGCTTTTAATTTTTTTTAAAAAAGACACCCCTAATTATAAGGTCCTCTATGGACATCAGCTTAGTGGCACCATATTAGCACAGATCACTCTTTATATCATTGGAAGGTATATTGTGCCCTTTCGATGGGGATTGTACATCGAACTTCATGTTAGCTTACACGATTATATGTTGGTTATTAATAGCTCCCACAGTTTTGTCTCAGTTTTATATGCATGACATTATAGTCAGTTATTTTAGTTCAGTATTTATCAGTGCATGTTATTACTTGCTCATTGCATCATCTTATGTATTTCAGCTTCATGTTCGTATCATCACTCCAAATTTCTTATGTTCAATTATTTAGTTGTGGATTATATCCCTCATACTCAGCACATTCAAAATACTAACCGCATACTCTCACGCTATTTATAATATAGATTCAGACACTCAGTATCCAGCTAGCGACTAGTATGATTTCCAGTCAGCAGCAACATTGGTGAGTCCTCGTCTTTCGAGGACTACCTTTATATTTCTTTCCGTTATTAAATATTTTAGTTCTCAAACAGTAAGAGTTAGTTGGGGGCTTGTCCTAGCAACTCATCTTAGTAGAGGCTTTCAGATAGACAGTAAAATAGACATATCAGCTTTATGCTTTTTTCATATGAAATCGCTTTTGTGTATTTAGCTTTATATTCCAGACATCTCATATATCTCAGTATTAACTTCCAGATTCAGTCATTGTTTATATTAATCATAGTGTCATGTCAGACCATGAATTAGCTTGGGGTCAGTTGTGAATCTAAGTATCGTGTTACGCTCGAATCATGACATTTATGTACCCTATAGCAATCTTCCCTATTCTCCCGTTGTTGGGATTTCCAATCACTCTACCATTAGATGAAATTCTGGTGGGATAATTTCTTGTTGGTTATTATTTTTGTGGTTGTTGTCTTTGCTTATTAATTGGTCATCATTCTTGTTTGTTACTTCATTCTCCTTCTCAATATTTTCTTCTAAATGTTCTTGTGCTAATTCAGGGTGCAATATTCTACATAAATTATTGTCATGTCCTTGCATCTTACACTTAGTACACTACTTTGGTAAGAAATTATATTGATTTTTTACCTTCTCAGTTTTTGTTTCTCTAGTAGCCTCATCTTCAATATCCATTTTGATATAGCTTGGAAAATTTTGATACTAAGCCCACTTAAACCTTAGCCTTCGCAAAGCTAGATCGAATTTTGCTTATAGTGGCCATATCTAATTGTACTGATTTTTCAACAATTGAAGCCAAAGAGAATAAAGCTTCTTTCACAAAGAATGTGGATGATAAACTTTTGGACACGTATGTTGCATGTGTGACTCATATAAATTTGTATAAACTCATTAAAATAATAAACATTCTATGAAAATATGCATATAATGAGTAATAGAATACGACAATTATAGATAGATCTTAATAAGTGTAACAACAACCATTGAAGATAGATTGGAGGGATTGTTATCATTTTATGAGGTGCATCAATATCATTGGTAGTTTGTATATGATTTGATCTTTTTTGTAATGATGTTTCTAATGAGTGTAACTAATATATAAAAATGTATTTCTAATATAATTAAAAATCTAAATTTCTTTGTTTATTACAAGAATATATTTATGACCTTTTAAGTTTTTGTAAATATATAAAAGAATTTTATACAATTGAGCAAATTCATGCTACGTGTTTAACTATTCTTCAATAGAGACAACACCAATGAATAATATAATTCTTTTTACTTCTTAACTTTCTTCATGTGTTTAAAAATGGTAGCACACGATTGAAAGTAATTTAAAGGGAAAATGATTCAAAACACACATGAACTTTGGTCAAAATTGCTATAACACATTTCAACTTTGCGGGGGGTCATATATTATTTTAAAGTGGAATTATTACCTCCTTAGGTGCTGAGTTGGCAGAGAGATTGTGTTCCACTCTCTTAAAGAGAGTGAGAGAAGAAAAGAAAGCTTTTAAAATTTATTTTATAAGCAATTTTTATAAAATATCTATTTTTCTATTTTCTAAAATTTTTAATGCTTTTCTTCATCTTCTTTACTAGATTTCTCAACCACCAGTCCACCATTGAAGTCGTTGCCACTATCTCTCTTCATATCTGACAACTATTTCATTCCTATTTTCATAGTTTTCTTTCCTTTTTAAAATCTAGAAAAAAGTCACCATACAACAACAAAATAAACCACCATTGGATAGTAAAAAATTCTTTGACCGCCATCTTTTTCTTTGATTCCGTCTCTTTTTTTATTATTGAATCTTGAAATTAAAATTGTGTTAGATAGGTTTAGATATTTACATCCAAATTCAAGTAAATAATTAGGCTAGCACATTGTGGGTATTGATTTCTGTCATGGATCTGGTGATTATTATTTTTTATTTTGAAATTTTGAGATCATTTTCAAATATTCTCAACATATTAGTTTTTGATTTTTCTTCTAGAAAAATCGATGAGGATTTATAGTTTGTTTGATTTCATCCGTTCTCTTCATACTCGAAACTCAAAAGAAAATTTGATAAAATTTGAAGTCCCTAAGTTCGTATTCATCGGAATCATTGCCGGAAAATATTTCCGGCAACTTGGTGAGAAAAAATAAAATTTTAACTGATTTGGGTTTTCCATTGATTTGAATTTCTCAAAGGAGTTTTTATTGATTTGGTTTAAAAGAAAGTTTTTATTGAATTTTAAGGTGAAAGTAGATCTAAATTAAGAGGTTGGGTGTTAATGGTGGAAGAAGGTCTAGAAAGAATAGAAAAATAAAGAAAAAGTAGGAAAATTTTTGAAAAAAAAAGATTTAAATGATAAATATAGTGTCAGACGCGTGTATTTCACTCATTAGACAAAAAAAATGACTTTGACTTGTAAAGGAGGTAATAGTTCCACTTTAAAATAATGCGGGGGGGGGGGGGGGGGGGGGGGGGGGGGGTCATAGGATCCCTGCAAAGTTGAAGTTTGTTATAGCAATTTCGACCAAAGTTTGTGTGTGTTTTGAATCATTTTCTAATAAAACATTGTATGAAAAAATAAATGAAAAACAACGCAATTCTCCTATATCTTACACTATAAAATATTATCCAACAGTCTATTGGGAACTTTTTATTTGAATTTTTTTTGCAAGTATATTTTTAGGAGTAATTTTAATTTCTTTTATTTTCTTTTGAGATCAATTAAACATCAATTTGCAAAAGAAGAAAAAACTAACTAATAGTTGTTGTGCTTCTCTTATTTCTCAATTTGTTTTTCTTTTTAAAAAATATAAAATATGTTGTCGAACTACTTAAAATATGATAGTTTTTCCTCCATTTAGTTTATCGTATTCTGAGCCACTTGGCTAAGTGTGAGAATTTGTGTGTCGAAAATCAATATGGGGGAAATAATTTTCTTATTTTGAATATTTTAAGGCAAACTTTGAAGGTTGAATACCACTGCATATTATTTTAACTCATTTATATATATATATATATATCCTAAAATATTTTGATGGCGCTTGTAAAACCCCAATCTATTTTTTTTTCCAAAAAAATCACCTTTATTACAATAGCAAGTATGAATGATTACGGATTACCAATATATAAAATTAAACTTACAAAATATAACATATACTTTCTTATCGAATTTTTTTTAAAAAAAATAAATATTAGTACTCGTTTTATATAAAGTAGAGTAACTTACCAAAAATACAAACATTTGAATAATAAAACTAAAACATTATGCGCTAGGATAATAAAACACTTCTAAAATTTCATCGATAACGAGACATAAATATTATGTATCTTGTAAATAAAAATTAATGTTATATTGAACTTTTTATGCTCTTGCAAGCAAAGAATGTAGTGAGTAAATTATCACGACTATTCTCATAACCTTCAATAGATATACATACTCCCCTTTCTCCCAAAGTTTTTTCCTGCAAAGAGAAAGAATAATTATAAAGCCAAAAGGATAGATTAATAAAAATCTGGAAAACGCATATGATACATAAATTTTAACAAAAGTAGGATATCAACTACCGTTATATGTGAGATAAAACAAAAATAGCATCATATGATTTGTATAATACTCCTAAATAAATATAATATCTTTAGTCTGATCCATAAGCGTAATCAAACAAAGAAATATGAAAATTACATATATGAAAAAGTTACCGGACAACATCTCTATAGTGGCTAAAATAATTAAATCATGTCCATAAACTTACTTAACAATTTAAATCTACTAATCTCGACAATAAAAATACTATCTAAGCGCATAAAGATGGAGAGGAAGAGGTTTGAAGGAAAATGAAATCGTTTACTTTATAGCTTTCTTTATTCACCCAATTATTAGTAGGATTAATCTTATATTAATTACACATTGCTACTTTTAAAATTCTACAGTTATGTTATTAGGAAGAGGTTGGTTGTCATTAATTTGATTAATGTAGTAATTTATGAAAAATTAATTGGATTAGAGGGAAAGCTTGGTATTGGATTTGTTGTACGATGTTGATGATAAAGAGATGAGAATTGATATCATGAGGTCGAATTAAAGATATGCCAGTCGAAGGAGCAACCGGAAAGACTATAGCTAATTAGGTTTAGGTAGTGTAATGACCCTGAAGGTCAATTTTGATAATTTTTAAAAAATGACTGTTTTACCCCTCCCGAGAGTTTCCCCGAGTCATGTTTGGCTGATATCCGATGTTATTTTTATGAAAATTCTTTTTAAGTTATGGTTTTGGAAAAATTTGAATTCTAAAGGCTTAAGTTGTCAAAATGTGAATTTTGAGGTCATTCGGAGTTTCGGGTCTCGGATGGGGATTCCGTCAATTCCATCAGCTCCGGAATGTGGAATTTGGTCTAGGAGAGTTGACGGAATCAGTTTTGGGGCTGTATCGGGGATTTGAGGCCTTGAGTTGGAAAATTGTGAAATTTTGATCATAGGGTTGACTTTGGTCAACATTCGGAGATCGGATACTCGGAATTTGATTTCGAAAACTCCGTTGGATTCGGAGGATGATTTTATGGCTAGGGGTGTCCTTGGTTGGATTTTTAGAGGTTCCGAGTTGGATTTGAGTTTTTGAAGCTTAGGTTAGTTTCGTTGTGCTTTATCAGGTTCCGGGTCAAGGAGACCTCGAATCCAAATTTCGACAGTTCCATTAGGTCCGAAACGTCGAATTTAGTAGGTTTGCATATCTGGTTTGTGTGCTCGGGGTCCTGAATGAATCCCGAGGGTCCTTTTGGACACTTGTTGAATTGCTAATTTTTGCTGATATTTGATGCCTGATGTTTTGGCCTCCGCGTTCGTGGAGGGAAAGGGTCTGCGTTCGCAGAGAGAGTTGTTCCCCTGACCTCCACATTTGCGGGCTTAGTGAGCTGCGTTCCTGGAGGGTTAATTATGCCTAAACAGTGTTAAGTCGGGATTTTGCCCATTTCCTCCATTTTTAACATTTTGGAGCTCTCTTGGGCGATTTTTGAAGAGGCTTTTCTTGGGAATCAGTGTGGGTACGTGATTTTAGCCCTTGGATTTGATTACCCAATGCTTTAAACATGATTTTTACTTGGAAATTGGGTTTTTTAAATGGAAAATTTGGGGGTTTTGATTGAACTCCAATTTTGTGATAAAGTAAGGATTGTGGGCTGTTTTGAATTCCGTTTTCCAAATGGTTTTCACTATTGGGTTGCTAATACCTTGAGGATCATTGTCATGTGAGAATTTTTGAATTCAAACCTTGTTTTCGAAATTCGATTTTTGAGCCATTTGAACCCCTTTTGCCGAATTTCGTGTTCTTAGTGTTGTTGGTTCCGAAATTTAATTGTGATTCATAATTTGAATAGATTGTGTTGCTTTGGATTACTTTCGGAAAGGAAAGCTCCGGTCGCTGGTTGATTGCAATTTCGGTTAAGGCAAGTGGACTCCTAAACCTTTGCGAATCATGTAATATTCTGGATTTCTCTTTCTTGATTGTGTTGGGGAGTAATGGGATTGAGGTATGAGTTGAATTCTTGTATGAATCAATCTAATCAGCGGGTTCAATAAAAATGGCTATGTGTGATAAAGTGTTAGGCCAAAGTGTGATGAGCCGTGATCTTGATATTGATGTGTAATTGATGAAATGTTATGATAACCTCGATGTGATTATGAAATTGATGAATATGTCTTTTGCTCATTGTGGATTATGGGACTAGACTTGAAACTCTTGCTTAGTGATTAATTCTACTTGTGATGAAAGGAGTAGTGAATCGAAGACTAGGCAATTGATCTTGTTATAAATGATGTGATTGTTGATGTTGATATATTGTTGATAGTGTGACATGATTTGCATTGATATGAATTGCGTTGTGATTGTGAACACTATCGTTTTCTCATTGTTTGTGTGAACATTCTTGTGTGCATTGATTCTGAAACACTATGATGAGACACTTTGATGATTATGTCGATGGGAAATGGTTCCGGCAATGCCGATGGGAAATGGTTCCGGCGGATACATGGTCCATTTGTGGCCCCCATGGATTCCGGTCTGAGATTCAGCGGATGTGTATCGTAGGACAGACATTGCATTGTCTTACTCTTGTTATCGTGATGCCGAGGTTTCCGCCAGCGATATTGTGATGCCGAGGTTTCTGCCAGCGATATTGTGATGCCGAGGTTTCTCCCAGCGATATTGTGATGTCGAGGTTTCTGTCGGTGACTGTGATGCATGCATGAGCATTGCATGTGCATCAACATTCACGCATATTATTGTGTGTTAAACATGATTCTTGTGATTGACTGTGTGATTGCTTGCGAGTTATGACTTATGTTTCTGAATTGTGATCGTGGAGTTGTGTTTATGCCTTGTGACTCTAGATTTGATATACTTGATACTGACGTGAGTTATTTCGGTGATGCTGTTGAGCTGTTGTTGACCTATGTGTTATTTGAACTGTAAATTGGAATATGTTAGGTTGGGCTGATTTTCTGTGCAGGTTGTAGTTATCGGAGGTTCGGTTGGAAGTAAGGGATTCGTGATTTTATTAGATTTGCCTTGTTTTATTAGTCGATTTGCTGGGTATCGTGTTGTTTGGTACTCACCCTTGCTTCTACACTTGTGTAGGTTCCGAGTTCGGACCGTGATCTAGTTCTCTCTTATTCTTATTCCGAGGCTTTTAAGGAAACTTGAGAGGTAGTTGTTCGATGTTGGCGATCTCGCTTGACCTTTTTACTTTATGTCTTGTTCTATTTGAGATACAAAGACATTGAGACTTGAATTTCATTTCAAATCTGTATTAGTGGCTTGTACATGTGACAACCAGTCTTGGGAAGGATTGTTTAAGTTTGAAGTCTTCCGCTTATATTGCTTATTTCCGCTTTTGTTTCGGTTTGTTGGGTTTAGGTTGACTTGTCCTGGTGGGATACGACATGTTCCATCACACCCGGTTTTGGGTCGTGACAGGTAGGTTTTACTAAGGCCGCCTCAATAAATTTGGGTGCCTAAAGCCAAATTTCATAGTGAGGTCTTATTTTTTCTTTTTTATAGTTGCCATATATAAATAGCTATAAGATACTCAATGAAATCATATAAGTGAAGTCTCGAAAAGGTAGGATGTACGTAGACCTTACGAAGTAAGAGTGTAAGCAGTGAAAATTTTCAATGAAAAAATATAATATAAAGTTAGAATAATAAAACCTGACTCAAGACGTTAAAAGTTTCTATGATGATATTGAAATAGTTGTGTTGAATTTGATAAGTTGATATGATAATATTGAAATAATATTAATTTGTTCAAGTGCTTGAAATTACACCAAAAAATAAATTTGATCTTTTTATAAACACACAACAATATATATTTTGTATAATGCAAAAGGTTTTATTGTTTGGTAGACTTTATAATATTCAATAATGAGAGAATAAATAGAAAGATGAATAAAAATATAAATTTTAGAATAATAATATGAGTTCATGATAATCGCCAAGATATAAATATGTCAACAAAATAAGTACTTATGTAAGAAAGAATGCAATAATTAACAAAATAAAGTAAACAATTACTATATATATATATATATATATATATGGGGCCTAAAAAATTCGGGGCCCCAAGCAGTTGTTTTAGTGGCCTTATGATTGAGACGGCCCTAGATTTTACTATGATAATTAAATTAAAGAATTTAACGGCAATTATAAATTATATTACATTTAGTAGTAATAGTAAATAACGATAAAAGTGTTTGGGGAGACTATTTCTTCATAATACTTCTGGTTCTATGGTAATATAATGTTGGATTAGTCAAAACAGCTAACTAACCATGCAACTTTCTTAATTACTTTTCAAATTTTTGTGTTTATTTTTAAAATTCTCCCTCTTTATGTTTTTCTTTGTAATTAAAAATCCTAACTCTACCTCTAAATTACTTTTAGACGAACCAAGGGTATGTTGAGATTTTATAAGAATATTTAAAGAAGATTTATATGAAATAAATCATAGTTAAATCTTCTTAGCATGTTCAACTTTCAAAATTCCTGGAGTCCTATGTTAGGTATGGCATTAGTTGTTAAGGGAAGACATATATACAAATTTCTGTTAGTTCTTCATTTCATATTTAAAAATATCAAAGCGAAACCAAAGCTGCAGTCTGCCGAGTTGTCATTTGGTGTGAGGTATAAGGTATAATAATCTCAATTTTCAGGATAAAATGTAGGATTATTTTATTGTGCATTTGGTTGGAGGTATCATGTAGTCATGAGATTATTTATCCCATCGTTTATATCTTTAGTGATGGAATAAGTTATCACATATATATGGTGGGATAACTTATCCTGGGATAGTTAATCCCAGGATAACTTACTCCCAACCAAACGACTTCTTAGAAAAATTGGGACTGAAGCAGTAAACCTTGTATTCATTACTCTAAGTGACTATACTTCCCAGCGGCAGAGTCAAGGGGCAGAAGGGGTCCATCCAAACACTCTACATTAGAAAACTATATTGTATATATATATATAATAGATATTGTTGACTTCTTTATGTGTTACTTTTTTTTTATATCTTTCCTTGTAATTAAAAATCTCAACTCCATCACTGGATTGTTGCATTGAAAATTCATCCTCGGGAAATGGAACAAGCTCAAGGCTTGAAGGAAGAAGTGAGGAGGATGTTAATGGCAGTCCATAATACTAGTTCAGAAAAGCTTGAGGCATCGCTGCAAATGATATACAAAGCCTACTACGAATGCAACAACATATTTGGGGATGATCTTTATGTTGTAGCTCTTGGATTTCGTTTACTAAGACAACAAGGCTATTTTGTATCTTCTAGTAAGTCACTAATTAACCTTGTGGAATTATATTGAATATATTATTATTACTGATTTTATTGAGAGGTAGGTTCAATATCCATTTCATCACATGATTTCAGAGATATATAAATTAAATCGCTTTTGTATGGCAACTAAATGCAGGATCAGCCCTACAATTCAGCCATACTATTTTCACGTAAAAACTTATTCACAACTAATATTAATTACATCAATCCAATATATGTATAACACATAGTTTCACCTAAGCTATTGTTAGTTCAACCTAAGTGTGTGTGGGGGGGGGGGGTTATTGGTTCGTATAATTGTAGTGTACTTAGCAGTGTAAGTTTAGACACTCTTCGAGTTTACTTTTGGGGTTTAATTAGGTTACATTTTAAGTTAAATTAAATTGAAATGAAACGAATAATATAGGTGAAATATCATGGAGTAACTTTATAACTTCAAATAAATAAAATACAAATTTAATTATGATATCTCATCTTATACGATAAACTAAATTTAATTCTACTTACCACATTCCCATTTAGAAGTTAAATTTATCAAATTATTAGTAGCTCTAGAAAATCGAGACTTTGAGTGTAATTGGATTGATTTATTTTAGATATTTTTGAGTCACTTTTAAGCAATTTTGTAGTGTTATGCTAAAATAAAAAAAATACTAAACACTTATTTTTAAGTCAAAAACAATAGATTAGAATTTCTAACCTATTACTTTTAGTTTATAAATAATCAATCCTACAGATTTTGAATATATTTAAATAGCTATAAGTGGGACCCACAAATTAAAGAAAACCCAAGTAGTGGGCGGAGGGAGGTCAGATGTCCTAAAAAATAGGCTCCACCGTTTTGCAAAG
The DNA here is from genome assembly GCA_018342035.1 of Solanum appendiculatum. Lineage (NCBI taxonomy): Eukaryota > Viridiplantae > Streptophyta > Magnoliopsida > Solanales > Solanaceae > Solanum > Solanum appendiculatum. The sequence continues at coordinate 99,238 of JAGDQO010000313.1, forward strand.
AACTGAAATGGGAAACATAAAGTAAAAACTACATAAATGGGTCATAAAACCCAAAATAATTACAAGTTCATACCCAAACTCAAAGTAATTCCTGAAATACTTATTCTTTCATAAATAATTACAGCTTATACCCCATTCATTAAGGCTGATAATTTTCGCTTAACTGATACTAAATCAGTATCATATACTGTATTGGTATCATTAAGGCTGATAATTTCTCTTAAATGATACTAAATCAGTATATATATATATATATATATATATATATATATATATATATATATATATATATATACTGTATTGGTATCATTAAGATTTCTTGTTCAGAAATTACTCAGTAGTCAATGATAGATATTGTTGTGGTATCATTAAGGTTTCTTGTTCAGAAATTACGCATTAGTCAATGATACTATAAGATTATGTATATATTTTTAGAGTATCATTAAGGTTTCTTGTTCAGAAATTACGCATTAGTCAATGATACTATAAGATTATGTATATATTTTTAGAGTATCATTAAGGTTTCTTGTTAAGAAATTACTCATTAGTCAATGATACTATAAGAGTATATATTTATTGTTGTGGTATCATTAAGGTTTCTTGTTCAGAATTACTCATTAGTCAATAACACTATAAGATTATATGTATATTGTTGTAGTATCAATAAGGTTTCTTGTTCAGAAGTTACTCATTAGTCAATGATACTATAAGAGTATATATATATTGTTGTGGTATCATTAAGGTTTCTTGTTCAGAAATTACTCATTAGTCAATGATACTATAAGAGTATATGTATATTGTTGTGGTATCATTAAGGTTTCTTGTTCAAAATTTACTCATTAGTCAATGATACTATAAGAGTATATGTATATTGTTGTGGTATCATTAAAGTTTCTTGTTCAGAAATTACTCATTAGTCTTGTTCAAAATTTACTCATTAGTCAATGATACTATAAGAGTATAAGTATATTGTTGTGGTATCATTAAAGTTTCTTGTTCAGAAATTACTCATTAGTCAATGATAGATATTGTTGTGGTATCATTAAGGTTTCTTGTTCAGAAATTACTCTATCATTGACTAATGAGTAATTTCTGAACAAGAAATCCTAATGATACCATTACAGTATATATATACTGATTTAGTATCAACTAAGCAAAATTATCAACCTTAATGATACCAATACAATATTTGATTCTGATTTAGTATCAGTTAAGCGAAATTATCAGCCTTAACGATACCAATATAGTATAAGATACCGATTTAGTATCAATTAAGCGAAATTAGTTGGGGGTATATAGTGTAATTATTTAGTGGGGTATGAATGTAAAGAGGTATATATTTGTAATTATTATTCTTTGATGAGGTATATGCTTAGTTTTCCCAAACATAAATGGGCCCTCATGTACAATACTAAAGGCCCGTTTAGCCATACGAAATGAAACTATGATTTGAAATCATGAGATGAAGTTGAAATTTTGCTTGGACATACGATTTGAACTTTTTATGTTGTATATTTTATCATAAACATAAAAACCTCATAAGTTGTAAAACTATTAAAATTGTCTCAATTCTTTATACAATCTTACCAAATAAGCACAAGTTCATAAAATCGCATAATACACTATCACAAAGATATTCTTAAAAAATATAATATTTATTGATCAAGCTTTAATTCAATGAAAAAATAAAATTAAACATAAGTTGTGATGTACTACTCTTTAATAAAATCCTTCCACATAGTACGGACAATCTTCTCACGTTGAACTTGCATTTCTCATTCATATGATTGAGAAGACGAACCAACATTGTTAGTTTGAGTCATTTGTTGGTCAATTTGGTTGGTAAATATATTTGATAAAAAATAATGAATTTGGTGAATATAAATGGTAGAGTAGAAATTGATTTGAATTAATAATAAATTCTATGTTAGTGAGAATAATCATTATATGAGATATAAATGGTTCAAAAAGTAATAATATGAATTACAAATTTTATTTACGTATGAAATAAATGGTTAGTAGATATATATATGTGTGGGGTTGTTTTACAAAATATAAACTTGTGGGCCAATATTTATATTTGAAAAATCCCAAATCATGATTTGAAATTCCCAAATCATGATTTTTTTTTTGGAGAATTTGGGATTTCATCTCATGATATGACATCATGAGAGGAAACCAGTGTGAAATCGCATGTCCAAACGATGATTTCATCTCGCAATTTCATATTGCATGTCCAAACGCCTACTAAGTCTCATTTTGTTATTATGTACATTTATTTATATTAGTTTAGTATAGGTGTGCTGCATGCGTATATCAAGTTAATATAAAAAAATGGAAAAGGGCCTAAAATTCCCTTCAACTATATGAATTGATACAAAATTACCCTTCTTCTACCTTTCGGGCCTAAAATGCCCTTGACATCAACTTTTTGACTCTATTTGGCCCTCATCTTTAACGGACTAAATCATAACTTTAATTAATAAATTCATTAATGACGTGTCACTATCCTATTGGCTACCCTAACAATTAATTAAAATAATTTAAAAGACCAAATACCCACCCGCTCCACCAAAAGCCCCATCCGTAAAAATCGCCAAATCTTTTAACCAAACCTTTCATCCCCAAACCTTATAAACTGGCTTAGAAGAATCTTCTCTTCTTCTTTTCGATTGCACAATAATGGCAAGACCAAGTCAAACCAGAAAAGACAGCTTCCTTCAACAAGTGCGTATGTAAAGATGACGATTTTATGAAGTGTGATGAAATTAGATGCCGAAATTCTTACATGTCAGGCCAAAAGGTCAGAAGAACGAAGTCGATGGTCTTCCATAATGGTCAAATTCAAAAATTCATAGCCTTTATAAGGCTAAAAGCATTAGCTTTAACCTGTGTGCAGGCGTATCAAATTGAAGCTAATTTTAAATTTTAAATGGTAGATCAACTGGGTTTGATGTAGATCCTTAGGTTTTCATATACTTAGGATGGATTAAATCAGCTCCTGAGGATAATTAATATGACTACATGAATTCACATGTCTTTATTTGAAGCACTTCAACTGTTGACTGATGTCAAGCATATGTTTATAAGGTTTGGGGATGATAGGTTGGGTTAAAAGATTTGAGGATTTTTACGGGAGGAGCTTTTGGTGAAGCTGTGGGTTTGATCTTTTTAATTATTTTAATTAATTGTTAGTGTTAGGGTAGTCAATAAGATAGTGACATGTCATTAATGAATTTGTTAGTTGAGGTTATGATTTAGTCCGTTAAAGATGAGCGCAAAATAGAATCAAAAGATTGATGTCGAGGGCATTTTAGGCCCGAAAGGTAGAAGAAGGGTAATTTTGTACCAATTAACATAGTTAAGGGGTATTTTAGGTTCTTTTCCGTAAAAAAAATTGCAAATAGAACGAATGAAATATATAATATTGTAATTAAAATCACAATATATGTAACATTATATTCACGGAAAAGATGTTATATTTGTTCCTTTACTCAAAAATAAAAATTATATGTATCCTCGTCGTACTTTTTAAGTAAAATTGCCCTTGAACAGTTAATTCTCCTATCCATACTCTTATTTTCTTCGTGGATCAATTGAAATTCTTTCTCTGCTAATTTAAATCTGACCAAAGTTTTCTAAAGAAGGATATCAATAGAAAAAAACTACCAAGACAAAAACACTGCATAACATTACCCACCAAAGCTTCTGGTGCTTAAGAATGCACCTCACACACTTTATGTGGTCAATGATAATCTTTGAAATAACATCCATTTTCGTCTTCTTACTATTCTTTCCTATTTTTACACTTTCCCTTTCACAAAAGGATACAAAATTGTGAGATAGTCGATGAAAAAGATTCTGCACAGCTTCTTTTTATAGTGGTAGAAAGAACCATAAACCAAAAATTATTTTAAATTAATATTTTTTCCATGTTAAATTTCCTAATATTTTATCCGGAAAGAAGGAAAATATATCATTTATTTTGGGACTACTTTTTTCATGAACACAAGAAAAAAAAAACTACATATATACATTAAATCTCCTAAAGTTTTATGAGGGAAAAAGAAAAAAAAACTACCTCCTTTTCAATAATAGGAGGGTAACCTATTTTACTAAAATAGCTCTTTTTGGCAAAAATCATTTTCCTCCCACTAACCACAATAGCTCTGTAATATCCCAAGTCTTCAAAGAACTTAAAAATGCAGAACTCACTTGAAGAAAGTGACCTACGGAAGCCACCTACGGGCCGTAGATGGATTGATGGGCCGTAGGTGGAGACCGTCAATGGCACTGTGAACTTTCAGGATTTCTAAGTTTCTGAACTTTGACCTACGGAGTAGCAAGACAGTTCGTAGTTCAGTTGACGGGCCGTAGATGGGTCCCGTAGATGCCTTCCAGATTGAGCCAAATTTTCAGCCCAAAATGAACTTTCTGAATCAATTGATGGAAGAGCAGGACGGTCTGTCAATTGATGTATAGACCGTAGATCCTGTCCGTCGATTGGCCCCGACAGTTTTTAATTAAGAGTTTTTTGGTCTTTTTCCCTAATGGATCTCCTATTAATCTAAGTCGGTTATACCCTTAATCTAAGACCTATAAATACTTTCTAAGCCTAATTCCTCTCATTCTAATTCATTCCTAAACTCTCCTCTCTCAAATATTTCTCTCTCCAAAAGAAACTCTCTCAAGCTTCAAGGAAGAAGAAGAAGCTAGGATCCTCCATTGAAGACCTTCAATCTTCACCAAATTCTTGTGGGTTTCTTTGAGGTATGATAGTGTTCACCATTAGGAGTCCTTTCCTCCAATGGGTCCTCCCTCTTCTTCATGATTTTCAAAGGTTTACTCTAGCCCAATTGAATTAGGGTTTTGATCAATCATTGTGGTTTTTTTTCAATTATGATTTCAATTATCGATTTTATGATTTGTAGTGCACGATCTAGCGTGATAAAGAAACTTAGTGCACGAACTAGCGTGAATTACATGATTTGATGTAAAGATTGCATGAACCCCCATGATCCCAAGCTAATTCTCCCCAAATTGATAACCTATGCTTTGATTGTTGGGTTGAGATATGAATTGATGAAGTTTACGACATCGTTATGAAACTAAGCATGAATTATGAATGAATTGAGGATAATCCTATGAATTTAGCATGATCAAGTCAAAAGCATGATTTCCCTCTATTATGTGAGTTCCTTCAAGTATGGGTAAATTGTCTTAATTATGACTTTTTAAGCATGAGCTTGCATTGATTTGCATGATATGAGTTGAACTTGCATGAACCCATATGAATTCTACGAACTATGAGCATGATGACCTAAGCAAAGATAAAGCTAATGTACTTGTGCATGTCTCATATAAAGTAAATGATGAATTAAGGGTGCTTTGAGAGTAAAGTACCAAAGTTATGATATGATGATGCTATGGTTGAGTAGTGAAAGGTTTTCTCACGTAATTCTCCCATTTTGATAAAAGAAGAACCAAGAGGCGATTACCCATGTTCTTAAGGAGCTATTCTAATGATGCAAGCTTGGAATAGGTCCATGAAAGATGGGCGTCTATAAGCATGATTTTAGCTTGGATTGGTAACCCTAGTTGTACCTCTCCATGTTTAATGATATAAATATATTAATGACTAATCCATGAGAATTATGGTTAGCACCGAGTGGATATTGAGATGGAAGCCCTCCCGTGAGTAGAGGTCGGGTCTTCTAGTGAAAGCTCTCCCGTTAGTAGAGGCCGGGTTTTCTAGATGGAGCTCCCCCATTAGTTGAGGTCGAGTCTTCTAAAGCAATCTCTATCCCATAAACTATGTTTCCACCATAGGATGTTGTCTTTAAGTAGACATTAGCTAGTGGATCCACATAAGCTAAGAAGTTCATGGTCTTACCTTGGCAAGTAGGACACCTCTTTTCGGTGTGGGGTAGAGACCGGATTCCATGTTGATAGCTCACATGGTCTTACATGTCGGTTAAGGCTTTTCCCCACAAGTTAATGAACAAGTGTTCTCATGATGAAGTAAAGTAAAGAAAAGATGATTTAGCTTGCTTTGGCCTTGATATATGCTTTATGTTTCATGTTTCTCATGTTTATCATGTTTTAGCTTGGCCATTGCATGTCACAATTATGTCTCTCTCTCTAGCATGATTTATGTGTTTATGTGCATTGCTATCATACTTAGTACTTAATTGTGCTAACGCATATTTTTGCCTATATTAACTTCTTTGGTGTAGGACGTGGCGATTCACCTTCCACTCGTGGCTAGAGCTTTATAGTAGCCGATTGATAGAAGACTTGGTGAGTCCTCATCCATCCTAGGGCATAGCCTAGTTGTTCTTGTTTTCATGTCATTTCTTTTCAGTTTTCGGATTGTATTGGGTTACGTCCCAAACTTTACTTTCTATGATAGATTGGCTTTGAGACATGAGATGTAGACTTCCGTTGTTTCTTTTAAAAGCTTTTTTATGAAATTCTCTTTTGAACTTTTATTCTCTATTATCTTGTATGTAGTGTATGCTAAGTGGCTTGTATGAGGCCTCTCGGGGTCTTGTACGCCATGTCACATCTAGGGGGTACCTTGGATCGTGACAAACTATGTATTCAGAGCACAAGGTTTTAGAAAGATCCTAGGAAGTCTCATAAGATGCATCAAGTAGAGTCTTGTTCATGAGTGTGAAGCGCGCCACACTTATGAATGAGAGGCTATAAGTCGTTTAAGAAACTCCACTTCTTTCATTATTCCTAAGTCGTGCCATAGAGTTTAAGTCTATAAGTCTCTCTCCTAATCCCTATCCTATGCGTTTCAGGATATGACGACCCGAAGAGTGCTAGAAGAAACATGGGAGAGAATGTGGAACAAAAAGCTCCTCCTCAAGCTCCTCAAGCTCCTCAAATTCCGGCCAACCCTTTGGCCAAACAAGTTACTAATGCGGAGTTTAGGGCTTCTTTCCAAGTGTTGGCTCAAGCCATGATGGCTCAAGCCAATAGAGAGGTGGTGGCTCCCGTGAACCCAAATATGGGTACGGCGGAGTCAAGAGTGAGGGACTTTACTAGAATGAATCCTCCGGAATTTCATGGCTGAAAGGTTGAGGAAGATCCTCAAGAGTTCATCGATGAAGTGTACAAGATGTTGATGATTATGGGTGTAATGCCGGAAGAAAAGGCGGAGTTGGCCGCTTATCAAATCAAGGGTGTTGCCCAAATTTGGTTCAATCAATGGAAGAGTGAGAGGGCGGTTAATGAGGGTCCTCTCGATTGGGAGAAATTCAAAGTCGTTTTCCTTGATAGGTTCTTTTCCCTTGAGATGAGGGAGGCAAAGGTGCTTGAGTTTATCAACCTTTGATAAGGAAATATGAGTGTGAAAGAGTATGCTTTAAGTTCACACAATTGTCCCGATATGCTCCTTCCATTGTTGCCGATCCAAGGGCAAGAATGAGTAAATTTGTTTCGGAAGTGTTCGAAATGTTGGTTAAAGAATGTCGCACTGCTATGCGTGTTAATGATATGGACATTTCTCGTCTCATGGTGTATGCCCAACAAATAGAGGAAGAAAAGCTTAAGGAAAGGTCTAGAGAGACCAAGAGGGCTAGGACCGGAGATGGTAACTTTTCGTATGCAAGGTCTGATGGACAGGGTCGTCCTAGATTTCGGTAAAGGTTTTCCGGCCAAGGCTCATCCAATGCTCCTCCGAAGTTCAACAATGATAGGGTGTCTAACCCCAAGTCTCAAGGAGCGAATAATGGTGGTTCTTTATCGGCTCCTTGTGCCAAGTGTGGGAAAAAGCATGAGGGTAGATGTCTAGCCGATACGGATGGTTGTTATAGTTGTGGAAAGAGTGGTCACAAGATGAGGGATTGTCCATCTCTCATGGCCAAGGGAAGGGAGAATAAGCAAGCTCCACCTAGAGGATCGGGTTCGAATGTTTAGAAGCAAAACCGGTTTTATGCACTTCAGGCTCGTCATGAGCAAGAGAGCTCTCCCGACGTGGTCACCGGTATGTTAAGAGTTTTCCATTTTGATGTGTATGCCTTGCTTGATTCCGGTGCTACTTTATTTTTCGTGACGCCCTATGTGGCCATGCGGTTTGATGTTGTTTCGGATATATTGCTAGATCATTTTCGTGTTTCTACTCCGATTGGAAAATCTATCTTAGCTAAGAGGGTCTATAGAAATCGCCCCGTTTCCCTATCCCATAGAGTTAATCTTGTTGATCTCATAGAACTAGATATGCTAGATTTTGATGTTATCCTTGGGATGTATTGGTTGCATTCTTGTTATGCCTCTATAGATTTTAGGACCCGAATGGTCAAGTTTCAGTTTCCAAATGAGCCTATCCTAGAGTGGAAGCGGGGAAATTCTATGTTTCGAGGTCAATTTGTTTCTTATCTAAAAGCTAGGAAGATGATCTCAAAGGGTTGCATTTACCATCTTGTTTGGGTGAGGGATATAGATTTCGAGACCCCTACTCTTGGGTCGGTCCCCGTTGTTAATGAGTTTCCGAAAGTATTTCCCGATGACTTGCCCGGTATTCCTCCCGAAAGGAAAGTATTGACCTTCTCCCAGATACGTAGCCTATTTCTATTCCTCCTTATAGAATGGCTACGGTGGAACTTAAGGAACTAAAAGAGCAATGAAAAGACTTGTTGGATAAGGGTTTCATCCGGCCAAGTATTTCTCCATGGGGTGCTCCGGTCTTATTTGTAAGGAAGAAAGATGGTTCACTCCGTATGTGTATTGATTATCGCCAATTGAACAAGGTTACCATTAAGAATAAGTATCCTCTATCAAGGATAGATGACTTGTTTGATCAACTGCAAGGGGCTAGTTATTTCTCTAAGATCGACCTTCGTTCGGGCTATTACCAATTGAGGGTGAGGGAAGATGATATTCCGAAAACGGCCTTCCGGACTAGGTATGGTCACTACGAGTTCTTGGTTATGTCGTTTGGGTTAACAAATGCTCCGGCCGTATTTATGGACTTGATGAACAGGGTGTTTAAGCAATACCTCGACATGTTCGTGATTGTGTTTATAGATGATATCTTGATCTACTTAAGGAATAAGGATGAGCACGCCAATCATTTGAGGATTGTATTGCAAGTCCTCATGGACCAACAACTCTTTGCAAAGTTTAGTAAATGTGAGTTTTGGTTACGATCCGTGGCTTTTCTTGGTCACATTGTCTCCGGTAAAGGTATTGAGGTAAATCCTAAGAAGACGGATGCGGTTAAGAATTGGCCTAGACCTCTATCACCTTCGGATATTCGTAGTTTCTTAGGCTTAGCCGATTATTATAGGAGGTTTGTTGAAGGGTTTTCTTCGATTGATTCTCCATTGATGGCTTTGACTCAAAAGAAGGTTATGTTCGTGTGGTCCGAGGCGTGTGAGAAGAGTTTTCAAGAGTTGAAAGATAGACTTACTTCGGCTCCGATACTGACTTTACCAGAAGGATTCGATGGGTTTGTGGTTTATTGTGATGCCTCGAGAATTGGGTTAGGATGTGTTCTTATGTAAAATGGAAAAGTTATTGTTTATGCTTCAAGGCAACTCAAGGTGCATGAAAAGAAGTATCCTACTCATGATTTAGAATTAGCGGCGGTTCTGTTCGCTTTGAAAATATGGTGACATTATTTGTATGGGGTACATGTGGATGTCTTTACCGACCATAAGAGTTTACAATATGTGTTTAAACAGAAAGATCTGAACCTTCGCTAAAGAAGGTGGCTTGAATTGTTAAAAGACTATGATATGAGTGTTCTCTATCACCCCGGTAAAGCTAATATGGTGGCAGATGCTCTTAGTCGATTATCTATGGGTAGTGTTGCTCATGTTGAGGAAGGTAAGAAAGAGTTGGTTCGTGATGTTCATAGATTGGCCCGATTGGGTGTTCGGTTGATTGATTCCACTAAGGGTGGTGTTACGGTTCACAATGGTTCTAACTCCGCTTTTGTGCATGATGTGAACGCTAAGCAAGATCTTGATTCTAACTTGGTTGAACTAAAGGAAGCGGTACTCAAGTAGTCCATAGAGGTTTTCTCCCAAGGGAGGGGGAGATGGTGTGCTTCGTTATCAAAGTCATTTATGTGTTCCTGATGTTGATGACTTGAGAGGACAGATTTTGTCGGAAGCCCATAGTTCTCGATATTTCATCCACCTAGGAGCTACCAAAATGTACCGTGATTTGCGGGAGATTTATTGGTGGAACGGAATGAAGAAGGATATTGCGGAATTTGTGGCTAAGTGTCCTAATTGTCAACAAGTGAAAGTTAAGCATCAAAAGCCAGGAGGTTTGACCCAAGATATTGGTGTTCCTACTTGGAAGTGGGAAGATGTGAATATGGATTTTATTGTTGGTCTGCCTCGCACTAGGCGACAATATGATTCGATTTGGGTTGTGGTTGATAGAATGGCGAAATCAGCCCATTTCATTCCCGTCAAGACTTCTTATTCGGTGGAGGATTATGCTAAGTTGTACTTGAGAGAAATGGTGAGGTTGCATGGAGTGCCTTTATCCATTATCTCCGATCGTGGTGCACAATTCACCTCTAAATTTTGGAGGTCGCTCCAAAAAGGTCTTGGTACTTGTGTTAAGCTTAGTACGACCTTTCATCCCCAAACTGATGGGCAAGAGGAGCGTACTATTCAAACCTTGGAAGATATGTTAAGATCTTGTGTAATTGATTTCAAGGGTACTTGGGATGATCATTTGCCTTTGATTGAGTTTGCTTATAATAATAGCTACCATTCTAGCATTGGTATGGCTCCATTTGAGGCTCTCTACGGTAGGAGGTGTAGATCTCCTATAGGTTGGTTTGAAGTTGGTGAAGTTTCTTTGATAGGCCCAGAATTGGTGCATGAGGCTATGTAGAAAGTTCAGCTTATTAGAGAAAGGTTGAAAACGGCCCAAAGTTGACAAAAGTCATATGCCGATGTTAGAAGAAGAGAATCAGAATTCGATGTTGATGATTGGGTTTACTTGAAAATCTCACCCATGAAGGGTGTAATGAGATTTGGAAAGAAAGGGAAGCTTAGTCCCCGTTATGTAGGCCCATATCAGATTTTAGGACGTGTTGGTAAGGTTGCTTATGAGCTTGACTTGCCCAATGATTTGGCATCGGTGCATCCGGTTTTCCATGTCTCATTGTTGAGGAAGTGTGTTGGTGATCCGACCTCTGTAGTGCCATTACAAAATCTTGGCATAAAGGATAGTCTTACTTATGAATAAGTTTCGGTTGAGATTTTAGACCGGCAGGTCCGGAAGTTAAGAAATAAAGAAGTTGCTTCCGTGAAAGTTCTATGGAGGAATAAATTAGTTGAGGGTGCTACTTGGGAGGTAGAGGCCGATATGATGTCCCGATATCCTCATCTCTTTCCTTCCAATCCTTCTCTAGTTTGAGGTATCTAGTTTTTCATGGTTCATTCTTTTGGTCTCATGTGTCATAGTTGAATTCCATGATTCCTTGATTACGCATGTTCATGAATTTTCTTATATGATTATGTGCATTTGAGTATGAATTGCATAAAGTCTTGATGATATGATGTGTTGATCATGCTTTAGCTTGGAGTTGATGTTTCCTCCTCGGATATGTGCACTTATGTGATTGCATGCTAGGTTGGGTTGTTAGTCAGTGTCTATTACCCTTCTCATGATATCTTGATTCTCATTCGAAGAAGAATGTTCCCAAGGGAGATATATTGTAATACCCCAAGCCTTCAAAGAACTTAAAAATGTAGAACTCACCTGAAGACAGTAACCTACAGAGGCCACCTACGGGCCGTAGATGGATTGACAGGCCGTAGGTGGGGACCGTCAATGGCACTATGAACTTTCAGGATTTCTAAGTTTCTGAACTTTGACCTACGGAGTAGCAAGACAGTTCGTAGTTCAGTTGACGGGCAGTAGATGGGTCCCGTAGATGCCTTCCAGATTGAGCCAAATTTTCAGCCCAAAATGAACTTTCTGAATCAATTGATGGAAGAGCAGGACGGTCTGTCAATTGATGTATAGACCGTAGATCCTGTCCGTCGATTGGCCCCGACAGTTTTTAATTAAGAGTTTTTTGCTCTTTTTCCCTAATGGATCTCCTATTAATCTAAGTCGGTTATACCCTTAATCTAAGACCTATAAATACTTTCTAAGCCTAATTCCTCTCATTCTAATTCATTCCTAAACTCTCCTCTCTCAAATATTTCTCTCTCCAAAAGAAACTCTCTCAAGCTTCAAGGAAGAAGAAAAAGCTAGGAGGATCCTCCATTAAAGACCTTCAATCTTCACCAAATTCTTGTGGGTTTCTTTGAGGTATGATAGTGCTCACCATTAGGAGTCCTTTCCTCCAATGGGTCCTCCCTCTTCTTCATGATTTTCAAAGGTTTACTCTAACCCAATTGAATTAGGGTTTTGATCAATCATTGTGGGTTTTTTTCAATTATGATTTCAATTATCGATTTTATGATTTGTAGTGCATGATCTAGTGTGATAAAGTAACTTAGTGCACGAACTAGCATGAATTACATGATTTGATGTAAAGATTGCATGAACCCCCATGATCCCAAGCTAATTCTCCCCAAATTGATAACCTATGCTTTGATTGTTGGGTTGAGCTATGAATTGATGAAATTTATGACATCGTTATGAAACTAAGCATGAATTATGAATGAATTGAGAATAATCCTATGAATTTAGCATGATCAAGTCAAAAGCATGATTTTCCTCTATTATGTGAGTTCCTTCAAGTATGGGTAAATTGTCTTAATTATGACTTTTTAAGCATGAGCTTGCATTGATTTGCATGATCTGAGTTGAACTTGCATGAACCCATATGAACTCTATGAACTCTATGAACTATGAGCATGATGACCTAGGCAAAGATAAAGCTAATGAACGTGTGCATGTCTCATATAAAGTAAATGATGAATTAAGGGTGCTTTGAGAGTAAAGTACCAAAGTTATGATATGATGATGCTATGGTTGAGTAATGAAATGTTTTCTCACGTAATTCTCCCATTTTGATAAAAGAAGAACAAAGAGGCGATTACCCATGTTCTTAAGGAGCTATTCTAATGATGCAAGCTTGGAATAGGTCCATGAAAGATGGGCATCTATAAGCATGATTTTAGCTTGGATTGGTAACCCTAGTTGTACCTCTCCATGTTTAATGATATAAATATATTAATGACTAATCCATGAGAATTATGGTTAGCACCGAGTGGATATTGAGATGGAAGCCCTCCCGTGAGTAGAGGTCGGGTCTTCTAGTGAAAGCTCTCCCGTTAGTAGAGGCCGGGTTTTCTAGATGGAGCTCCCCCATTAGTTGAGGTCGAGTCTTCTAAAGCAATCTCTATCCCATAAACTATGTTGCCACCATAGGATGTTGTCTTTAAGTAGACATTAGCTAGTGGATCCACATAAGCTAAGAAGTTCATGGTCTTACCTTGGCAAGTAGGACACCTCTTTTCGGTGTGGGGTAGAGACCGGATTCCATGTTGATAGCTCACATGGTCTTACATGTCGGTTAAGGCTTTTCCCCACAAGTTAATGAACAAGTGTTCTCATGATGAAGTAAAGTAAAGAAAAGATGATTTAGCTTGCTTTGGCCTTGATATATGCTTTATGTTTCATGTTTCTCATGTTTATCATGTTTTAGCTTGGCCATTGCATGTCACGATTATGTCTCTCTCTCTAGCATGATTTATGTGTTTATGTGCATTGCTATCATACTTAGTACTTAATTGTGCTAACGCATATTTTTGCCTATATTAACTTCTTTGGTGTAGGACGTGGCGATTCACCTTCCACTCGTGGCTAGAGCTTTATAGTAGCCGATTGATAGAAGACTTGGTGAGTCCTCATCCATCCGAGGGCATAGCCTAGTTGTTCTTGTTTTCATGTCATTTCTTTTCAGTTTTCGGATTGTATTGGGTTACGTCCCAAACTTTACTTTCTATGATAGATTGGCTTTGAGACATGAGATGTAGACTTCCGTTGTTTCTTTTAAAAGCTTTTTTATGAAATTCTCTTTTGAACTTTTATTCTCTATTATCTTGTGTGTAATGTATGCTAAGTGGCTTGTATGAGGCCTCTCAGGGTCTTGTACGCCATGTCACATCTAGAGGGTACCTGGGTCGTGACAAGCTCTAAGGGCAATAGCACACAATTCAATAGGCTAAAGATGAGCAATTTAGCTATAAGTAACCTATATAAATAGCCTTTAAGTCGACCTAAACATTGGGTCAATATTAACAGAATAAGAATCCTGACAAGGGAGGAATATAACAACTCTAGCAGCTAACCACCAACAATTATGGCTATGAGTGAATCATGATAACAACCCTATTGTGTTTCTCCGTCCTAAGCTTTAAGGAAACATGCCAAAAAGAAGGGAATAGCCTTAACATACCTCTTTCGAGAATTTTAAGTGGAGAATTAACTTTTGTTTGAACCCCTTCTCGATACTACATGATTACAATTAACATAAGAATACAAGGTACCATGACAATTCAACAATTGATACAAATTTCCACCATAAATTACTCTGTGTGACTTAATGAAGCTAGAATTAGTGAAAGGAGGGTCTTACATTGATCTTAAGCTCGTAATAGAACTCGAACGCTCAAAACATGGCAAAACCACTGCTGCCCGAACTCCAACGGAGATAAACTATTAAATTGACAAATTATACCTCGATAACAAGCTCAACGCGTAGAACAACTTCTGTCAAAGACGTAGGCTAAGGAAATTGATAACTAAGGGTGATTTTGGGTCTAAATATGCTGGATTTTTTGTTCCAGAACATTTTTTTCGAGAAAAAAATGATGAAGATGATCTTATATAATAGTTCCACCGACTTGGGCTCGCTTGACGTGCCTGCTTGCACCATCTCGCGAAAACGTAAATATCTCTCTATTCTGAAGTTGTATGGACAAGTGGTTTGATGCATTAGAAATTAGACTCACAGAACTTCGATTTGATATGCAGTGGACCCCCTAAATCCTTATAGATTCAGAGAATCTCTGAGACATTTGACCCAAATTTAAGAGAAAACTTTAAAAAGGAACTTGTAACAACTTTCGCCAACTTTCATCTTTTAACTTGCTTGACTTCAAACTTAAAATACAATAATTGAACAAGTCAAATAAGTCATACCACATTATTCATAATTTATTAATCACTTTTCATCTTGCCACAAAAGTACGGGTTAATTTAGATATTTCGAAAGGGCGGGGTGTTACACTATGTCTGTCTTGTAACCATTCATGGCCAATTACTCACACATCAATATTGTAATGGTGCATTAGTGCATCTCCTCTTCACATGCCCTAACCATCTAAGTGTTGCTTCCCACATCTTATCTTCCATCGAGGTCACTTCTTCTTTATCTTAGATATTCTCATTTCTAATCTTACCTCTCTTAATATGACTACACATCCACCCTAACATCCCCATTTCCGCAACTTTCAACTTCATATATAGGTGTATGATATTTGTTAACTAATATTGAATGGTTAATTTTGTGTAAACAGATGTGTTCAAAAAGTTCAAGGACAATGAAGAAAATTTTGAGAAGGCATTGACTACAAATGTACCAGCAATGTTAAGTTTTTATGAAGCTACACATCTTAGAGTGCATGGAGAGGATATTCTCGAGCAAGCCCTAGTCTTCACATCAAGTAATCTAAAATCAATGATGCCTGCGTTGAGTGATTTCTTTAGGGAACAAGTTATGCATGCCCCAAATCAACCAATCCATATGAGCTTACCAAGGGTAGATGCAAGGTTAATCATATCTATATACCCAAATTATGACTCAATGGATAAAGTTGTATTGGAATTTGCTAAATTGGACTTCAACTTGTTGGGGAAAAAGGTCAAAAATACCCCTCAACTTTGTTTTATTGGTTGACTAAGCCCTTATCGTTAAAATGAATTTATTTTTACCCCTGCCGTTACTAATTTCATCATTTGTGCCCCTCAATTGGATGGAAAACCCCAAATTAACTTAAATAACTTAATTTCAATTAAAATGATCTGATTTACTCTTTTAATCCGAACCCGACCACTAAACCAAATGAATTCTCCAAGTTCCGGCGACCTCCAAACAAACCCTACACTACCAAATCTCCACCTCCTCCCCTTGCTGCCAAACACCATCAGAAACAATCCCAAACACCATATCTCCATCACCAAGAGCCGACAAAAAACACCAACCGAAATCACACACCCAAAACCAATCAATCAACCACCCTTTCTTCTCCAAAACCACCATATCTCCATCACCAAGAGCCGACCAAACAACAATCTACCAAATTAAAACCCCTAACCCATCTCTTTCTTTGATACAACATTCAGTGAAATTTTCTTGTCAAAATAACAATAATAAGATAAGTAATTCTTCAATTGAAGCTAATAAATTCCATATAACAATACTACTTCGTTTATTTACCTAATCAAACAATAATACTACTTACTTAGATCACGAAACTTTAGAATAACTTTTACTAAGTTAGGACAACAATTTCTCACACAAAATCTATGAAAAACGATTAAAGATTAATCACTGTGATCTTCAGTACCTGGTTTTGAAGATTGTACAAAAACGATCCTAGAGATCCATGAAATCACTTCTAGAGAGCAAATTTGAATCCTCATTAACGTCATTAATGGACAACAAATGACCATAACCATTGCAATGAATCAAACCATGCAAAACATGAGTACCAATTTCAAAAGAATCGCTTCAAACCTTGCAGCAAGTTCAAATCGATTTGCGTTGATTCGTCGAAATCGGAGGAAGAGTAAGAAAGAATGAAACGAGGACGAAGGGAGTTGTCTTTCCATCGCTTGACGACTTGTTTGAGGCGTATGATTTTGGTAATCATATGAACTTTTTTGATGGAGCAAGAAGAAGCCATTGTTGCTGCTCTAAGCTTTTTATCGGATGTAGAGAAGAGATGGGTTTGTTGTTATTTGTTATTTAGTATTGTGGGTCGGGTTTGTATTAGGGTTAAAATAGATAATTGGGTAATTTCAATTGAAATCGGGTTAATTTAAGTCAATTTGGGGCTTTCCATCCAATTGAGGGGCACAAATGATGAAATTAGTAACGGTAGAGGTAAAAATAAATTCATTTTAACGGCAAGGGCTTAGTCAACCAATAAAACAAAGTTGATGGGTATTTTTGACCCTTTTCCCAACTTGTTGCAAAAGGTACACCAGAAGGAGTTAAGTTCCATTACAAGGTAAGATAATGATATACTCGCTAATCAATTCGGGATTTGATTCCGTTAGACTACAACAAAAGAGACATTTAGTGGCTAACATATTTTCTATTCAGAAATATTGCCGCAAAAACATATAGCGGCAATTCATGAGTTAATGATATTGCATCAAGAATCAGTAAAGCATTTAACAACATTTATATAGAGTGCTTATTGAAATAATTTGTTTCTTATTTCTGTTAATTACTGAAAGTGCTGTTATGAGATAGTTAACAGTATAGTTACAGTTAGTTATAGAGGTTATTAGCTGGAACTTTCTAGAAGAAGTTAGCTAGACCTATATATACTAAGCATCAATTGTAATTGAACTGATTCATTCATTCAATAAAACAATTTCCTTCTCCTTCCTTTTCTAATCTCTCTATAGAGCTTAGGGATTCTATCAATGGTGGATAATTGAACTCAAATTTAACCGTGCTGATTAAAAATATCCATATTTATTATTGCCGCTATATATATATATATATATTATTGCTGCTAAATCCTTTATTTGTTATAGTGTTACGAGTATTGTGTTGGGGCAGCAAGAAAAGGTTAATATCACTTCATTTCTCTTCATATGGGGACTTGAGGTAAAAATGAAAAGAAAATAAAGAATAAAACAAATTGAACTGCATTTCTATGTATCAAATGTTGCAAGACAAAATTGCATAATAATCATGTACAGGACAAGGGATTTTTGTTAAAGACTGATTGAAAGATTGGATTTTGGATTTAGGTGGTGGAGAGATTTGGACTTTGTAACCAAGTGTCCTTTTGCAAGAGATCGATTAGTTGAGTCCTACTTTTGGGCATTGTCAGTGTATTTCGAGCCAAAATTTGCTATGGCAAGAAGAATGTTGGCTAAAATAATTGTGTTGGCTACCATTATCGATGACATCTATGATGTATATGGAGCTTACGAGGAACTTAGGTGTTTCAATGTTGTAGAGAGGTTTGTTCAAATGCTTCATCATTTACTCCCTCTACATCTTATTATTCACTTCTCTTTAGGACTGTGCTTGACTTAAGATTTGAAAGTTTTTTTACTTTCTTAAATTTGTTTGAAGTCAAAGTAGGACAAACAAATTGAAACGGAGGAAGTATATAAATTATTTTCTCTTTTAATTTTGTTCTGCTCAAATTGATCAAGATGATACTTGAATAGCAGTTGGGACGCTGGAGGTAGTGCCATTGATCAATTGCCATCATACATGAGACCATGCTATCTGGCCATTCGTGACGTTTATACTGAAATGGACGAAGAATTGGCCAAGAAAGGCGATACCTATCGGCTTTACTACGCTAAAAATGAGGTCATAATCATTTTAACTTCATAATAGTACATTCGTTTAAATTTCTATTTTCCGTTTTTACAACATTCTTCATTTCCTGCCATTGATATATTGTGCCTAGTTTGACAATATAGTTATCGATTAATATTTCCTATTTGTTCCCAGCTGAAAAAGTTGATTAGGGTCTATTTTGATGAGGCAAAGTGGTATCATTCAACTTGTTTTGTTCCAACCTTTGAGGAGTACATGAAGGTTTCACTTGTTTCCAGTGGTTACATGATGGTTGCAACAATTTCTTTGGTTGGCATAGAGGATAATTTGATAACTAAAAGTATTATGGATTGGGTAACAAAGGAACCTTTAATTGTTAAAGCGTCAACGGTAATTGCCAGACTCATGGATGACATTGCTGGACATGAAGTAAGAATTTTAAGTTTTTGTTTTATTGAAGTTCTTATTTTGCTTTTTCCTTTGGGTAATACCTTTTAAATTCTTCGAGAAAAGTTTCTTAAAACGTGATTAGAAATACAAGCTATAGCTACCAACTAAAACTTCTAGTTGGATGGGGTGGAGCTAGTATTTTTTTAGCCAATTTGAAATTGGAGCTTTTACGCCTACACAAAATAACAATTTTTAGTCAAAAATTGGCTTCAAATGTAAAATTCTTGATTCGTCTCTGCTTGTCTGCCTCGTTAGGTTGGGCTTTGTTGACCGGTGGATGAGTCAAAAACCTTTAAAAGGTAAAATTCTTAGGTGGGGAGGGAAGAAATAACCAAATTTGAGATTACTATTTAAGTTGTGCACTAATTTCAATTATATTTTTGGTAAATTTATTCGCTTTGGTCATAACTTCAGACATACGTGAATGAAGTAACAAAATTCAGGTCTAAAGTTCAAAAGTTATAACATATGACCGAAGTACACCCATTTTGTCTGCACTTCATACACATGTGTCTTTATGTTGTTACATCCTATATTTTTCAAATTTATATAATTAGTTTGGATAAATTTTAGAAGTATAGATTCTTTTAGTTGTGACTTCCTATATTTTCTAGTATAAAGTTTATATTGGGACACATTTATTGTAGTTTGAGCGAGAAAAAGGGCATGAACCATCAGCAGTGGAGTGCTTTATGATACAAAATGGAACTTCAAAAGAGGAGGCAATTTTGGAGCTTCAAAAATTAGTAAGTGATGCATGGAAAGATGTAAACATGCAATGCTTGAGTCCAACAGAAGTACCGGCCAATGCTTATTCTCATTCGAGTTCTCAATCTTGTACGCGTGATAGATCACCTTTACAAAAATGGAGATGTATTTACTCATTCCACAGCTCACCTCAAGGACATCATCACATCAATATTGGCTGATCCTATTCCATAATCCTTGCCAATGAAAAAGGAAGATTAACCACCGTCGATTCAGTCATGCTTTCCACGCTGAGGTCGAGGTTATAGGCCCCTGTGTGTACAGTGCTTTCATATAGGGAAGGAAAGAATGTTGTACCTGACCCAATGTAGCTCGATTTATATTTTAGCACATATTTTATTTTGAGTTATTACAAATATGTAAGGCTGATGAGATATTTATTAATGGATAATAATTAATAAAATACCTTGAACAACTTTTCTTTGCAACAACCCTCAACATCGTTTTGGATTTTTGTCTCTTTTTCTTTGTTTGACCCTTTCCATAACTTTGGTTTACTGTTTATGACTTGCCGAAATGAATGACAAGATTTCTGGTAATCAGATGTTTTTTTGGTAAGTTTTTGAGTTTTGAAAGTTTGAAACTTGAAAAGTTTGATCGAAGTCAACATTTGTTGACGAGGTTGAATTCGAGTTTTGATGATTCCACTAGGTGTAGAGGGTCATTAATGAACTAGTTGAAAGTTGTCCATGGTTCTCGAGTCTTTCAGGGGGTGTTTTGGATCCTTGAGTAGGTTTTTAGCTTTTCTTAGCTGAATGATGATTTATAACTTGGAATTGCATCATTGTTGAGTTTTACTTGGTTTCAGGCCTCTTATCATACATGTGAGGTTATTTTGCCTAACTGGGCATCATATTGAAAGCAAATTGTTGAATTGATTTGCTGTGGCCTTATGTGACGGTTTTTAAAAAATAAATCTACTAAACAGGACTTAGACTATGTTACTTTTCCTCATTTCATCTTACTAGACGTGTACGGCCCGTGCTTGTATATTTTCAGCCGTAATGGATATCATATATGCGAGAAGGATGGCGTACACAATAGTAGCTGACAGTTTGGTATGGAATTTTGTCATATTAGCTTAAGTGCAGTTCAATACACAGAAAGAGAGAAACAAAGTGTCAAACTTTCCTTGATACACAGAAAGGGGAAAACAAAGTTCTAAACTTTATAACATGAGTTTTGGCAGATGTGTTGGCATATAACATGAGCATTTCATGATTTTGTTTAGCAGCTAATCTTCTGCGTTCAAAAACCATAGCACAGGGAGCTCTTGAGGTTCCTGAGAAAATTGTGTACTGTTAGTAAATCTGAAAAGGTGAGGTCATTGATGACAGAAGTGAAACTGTTAGAAAAGTGGCATATCACATAAGAATATGATATAATGCATTACCTGGAAAGTTAGAATACCAAGTGACCCAAAAAGCTAAATAACCGATTTACTTCATTGTCCCTAGTGAGCAAAGCTGTACGGACTGAGCATCCAAAAATTTATTTTCTTCATTAAGCAAAAGTTGCAAAATCAAGGAAGAGACTTCCTGTAATTAAACAGTGTGAAGTCTGTGAGCAACCGAAAGTGCAAACATATGTTTATGTCTATATGATGTTAAAGCTAAAGTACTTGTGGAGGTGAAGCTAATTTGAACAATGAAGGAGATAAAGCAGAGATGTATTGATTTAAACAAAAATGCGGAAAAAGTGCCACCAATGTCAAGCATAAGAAACAAAAGGGCACAATACAAAAGTTACCTTCACTATCACTTCACCAGCGCAAACCAAACCCAAAATAGCTATGAAATGGATCGATCAGCCCCAAATCACAAAATTCTAATTCACAGTCATTTCTATTATATCACAACTCTAGATAAACTCACTTGTCATATCACAAGAACCCAAACACATTTATCTAACCCAAGTATGACATGAAGTAATTCTTTACAGAATTGTGGAAGTTAGAAGTCTTATAACATGCTACTTGCAACATTGAGGAGATAAAACCACAAGGCTTCAAGGCTACAGAATCGCACATCAGGATCTAAAACAACATCACACATAGAAACCAAAACCTTCTTGTAAAACTGATGACACAAACAGAGGAAGATAGAAAAAGGAATTGAAGGGGGAGCGGTAAAAAAGGAAAATAAAGTAGACCTGATCGCAGATTGGGCATGTTTGACTTCTTTCCATCCACTCAAGGATGCATGAAAGATGAAAGTGGTGGTTACATTTTGAGATCATTCTAGGATTGGCATCATATTCTGCAAAACAAGTGCGCGCAATATAAACATTCAAACTTCAGCCAATCACAAGAAGGTTGATTATATAGCAGATAAAGAAGAAAAACATAAAGTGGAGGAGGGCAAAATTGCAGTTGCCCCTCGAATGATGTTCACTTGTATACCTTCAAGACAAGTAGGATAAACATCCTCTTCTTCTGCTGATTTGCTAATAGATGGATTAGATTTTACAAGGTCAATCCCTGTTTTCTTTAGGGAGGCAAGAAGAGACTCTGTTTCATCTTTGTGATCAGATAACTTAATATCTTTACAGTAGTTATCTCATAGCTATGTTGAAGAACTGTTTCATCTGTGAACTGGGAACCTCTTGACTGTGGATGCCCCAAAACTACTTCAAATGGAATTGGTGCAGGAGGAGAGCAGTAAGTGTCGGGTATTGATCTATCTACATTTAAATCATCCAGGAGCTCAGAGGTAAATGCAATAGCAGCACTATCATCAGATATCAGGGACTCATACTCTTCAGAAGCTGGTGGAAACTGCAGAAAGAAGATTGAAAATCTATAGTAAGAGTTTGAGAATAAAAGAATGCCATAACAAAAAGATTAAAAAATACATCAATGAACAAACGAAGTGCCAGTCCTTCTGCATAGGACACACGTAGTAAAACTGATTGACCTGAATTTAGAATTGTGTAGTTAGTACTATATACAATATCTGTTGCGTTCTTACAAACACAATAAGCATAAAAGGCAAACAGACTTCTTAACTACAACGTCGATCACAGTATTATGAAATTTAGAACCGATAAGATTACCTTTTTGCATATCAAACAGAAAGATAAGAATAAGTGCAAGAGATTTTGGTCCGTATTTTTAGTATTAGATTGCAAGCTAACTTATGTTCTACAACTTTAGCTTTAACCACTTGATATTGGTTGATCTTAGTAGATACCTTAATATGATTGTCAAGAATTATGAGAGGCTATGATTCCAAAGGCCTCTGAAAAGTGTTGTTAAGATTGGTGAGGTTTGTCATCTAGATAACTGATTCTTTTTCATAATATTAGAATCACATCTTATATAATAATGAAATCAAACCATACAATGAAGATAAAGTGTTACCTTTCGTGAAATTAATTCACGAGAAGAAAAGATCACAATTAGAAATCACGAACTTGAAGCCACGAAAGCAAACCTCATCAGATGGCCATATAACAGTTTGAGCGAGTCGTTCACGCATCAGTTCCACATTCTCATCAGATATTCTGTTATATAATTCAGCATGATCACATTTCTACATCCAACACAGAATATTCATTAGCTTTCCTCTGTATATCATTGCAATTGAAATAGCAAATTTCCACTCGTTCATGATACAACACAGACAAATGAAAGGTAGATAAAAGGGATAAGTACTCCTTATGCCATAACTTAAACCATTTGTTTGTCATAAAGAACAGACTATAATTAAGCAGTGCATCGTGATTGTCAATAGACTGCTTTTGAACTAAGATATGTATAATTCACAAACGCGGTACTTTTGAAGGAGCAAAACATTTACATCAAGCAGTAGCTAAAATCAAGGTGGCATACCTGCATCCATATGCTGTAAAGGCTAAGACCTGTTATCATCACTCTCTCAGCAAGTTCTTGCTTTTCCTGCATAACTTTTAGAGGCTATCAGACACAGAACAATACAAACAAAATGCCAAACTCAGCTAATATGAGAATAGTTATCCTTAAACCTAGGGGAGATTATTACAATGCTATTTCCTTGAAAACATATTCAAATGGATGCGGAAGACACGTGGGAAAATCCTTGCAAGTTGCATGCCATATTTCAATTTTTCCATATAGATAGAAAGAATATTTATCAATATACACAATGTTACCTTGAAAAGCTGTTGAAGGAAATTTTTCCCAGTGTTAGACACGTGGTTTACTATAAAACTGTAAAAAGAAAAAGGATTAAAAAATTAGTGAAACAACCAGTGAGTAAAACCATCAAAAGACTCATACCTCTCAGTGCTATAGACCAAACAAGATTCTTTGACAAACACTAAAAATGTTTTCAAGAAAAGGCAGTAGTTTCGCCACTTTTTACCAGGTGAAACTACACTTTAGACCCCATGCTTCCAGTTTGGAGCTTTGTTCTTCTTATCATATACAAGTCAATTGGACTAAGCACCATAAAGGCAATAAGACATTGCCTGAGCAGGGATCACACTTACAATTCAATGAGCTACCATTTTAGGAAATATGATACCATTTAACAAACACAGACAAGTGCAAATAAGTGAATAACACAAGGTTACAGAAAGTAAATGAATTAATAGGACAAATGTTAGTGTATTATTTGATTTAAAGAACTAAAAAGGAATCAACAATGGTGCTGAACAAAATCAAGTTTATATAATAGATTTTCTCATATGTAGAAGTCCTACATAATAAACCAATAGAACAAGTCTCACTTTATTTCACATCATACTTTCCTTGCAATTCAAAACAACTTGCCATTTGGCTCAACTTTTGCAATGTGTTTCTTCAAAAAATTCCTAAATAAGACTATGATACTTAACCCTCTGCACCCATTGAGAAGAGCACCCAATGTCCATTGAAATAACCCCCTCCAAAAAAAAGTAGAAATATCTATAAATTCCATATTTTTCAAAAGGAAGAAGCACAGAAAGTGAGGCAATATTTTTCTAACAGAAAATACACATGTCCCATAGATACACAACAAACACTTGGTGTGCATCAAATATCTCAAACAATAAGATTTAAAAAGAGTGTTATTCGTACTATTGCCAAATGTTCATCACAATTTGTAAGGCTTTAGTATAAATGCAGTGTTCGTCCTCAAGCTTGTTCAATTACGGAAACCTTATAAGTATAATGGCCCACATCTAGAACAACAGAGCCAAAATCACCAAGATACGATTTAACATCCCCCAAAAGTGCCTTACTTATCAACAGGAATGGCAACAGAAAACTTTACATAAGTTAACTGAGACATATTATCAAACAACTTAGATGCACAATCCACTTAAAATTTAAGGCATAAGCATTCATGATAGTCTTAGATTTTTGTAAAACAATCTAACTTTTGCACAAATTAATTGGCTATAAAGATAAAGTTCATCAAAGAAACACCATGCACGTGCAAATCAAGCAGTTAGTTAAATGCATGTAGAAATCTTAGCAAAAAAATATATCCAAAAAGAGTAGGAAACTAAAAGGTAGACATACCAAATTGTGATTACTTTTAGTTCCAAAAGAAGGAACTCGGAAGAACTACTTAGAGCAAACATCATAGCGAAGTAAGGAGAGAAAGAACGGATTTCGATCTGGCCATCCGAAAGCTATTCCTCATTGATTCATAATCTCTTAAATTGCCAGTGAGTGAAAGGGGTTTAATTATTTATTTGTTTACATTGTAAGATTACTACGTGTTTCATGGAGAAGAAAGTGGTACACGTGTTTCACAATTATGTGGTACCATTGCCCCAATTTTCACTGTACAATTTGAAGTGCGTTTTGTACAATTTCTTAGTGCTGCGTTCGTCCTTCATCTGTTGGCTTATAAAATAGAATAAAGTAATATGATCAACCCTCTTAAAAATCTTGAGCCAAGACAAAAAAGTTTAAAATGGTTGGTTTCCCATATTTGAAAGAAGTGCAAGGCTAATCTAAACGGCTTATTCCTCGTTCTTGAAGAAAATGTTAAAGCTAAGGAAAATGATTTGCTTTCCATTTTTAAAGAAAATATCAAGTGTTATAAAAGATATTTCTATTTACAAAAAAAAATAATAGTTCAATCTTTAAACGTTTAATAGAGTGTCATACCAAGTTTTAAAAATGAGGGAGTAACATTGTTTTACTTTTGGTAAAGTGATAAGCTTCGTTCAAGAAGTTGCTAGCCTGTCGTTGACATCATATCCCAAAACGTACCTAGCCCTGCTTGGGGCGAACGACTCCACTTGAGCTCTTCTTCGCGCATTGATTCCTCCACTCACTGTGGGAGTCTCTGCTTCGCGCATTGATTCCTCCACTCAATGTGATTGAAATCCAAGCGATGTCATGTCGTTGTGATGTACATGTAAAAAAAATACTCAAAGGGGCGAGAGTATGTATGTTCTTAATGTTTAACTAATCAAAAATAAAAGTAAGCAATAAAGTCATAAAGACTCTTAATCAAAGTAAGTACTCCCTCCGTCCAACAATAGTTGTCCACTATACTAAAAATAGTTGTCCAACAATACTTGTCTAATTTAGAAAATCAAGAGATAATTTATCTTTTATATCTTTTATGTCTATTTTACCCTTGCTATTAAATACTATTTACCATATAACACATTTCTCAAAGCATTAAATTTAATAAAGTCAAAGGATAATATAGTAATATTACTCATATTATTTATTGTTTCTTAAGGGGTGTGCCAAGTCAATAGTGGACAACTATTGTTGGACAGAGGGAGTATATAAGAAGGAACAAATATGATAAATAAAAAGTCCAAGTGAACAAATAGATTAAAACAAAATACTACATATGACCAACATCATTAAAAGAATTTTAACTGGGATATGACTTATTGAAAACAAACATTGAATAAACACTACTATCAAAATAGGGACTGGGGGTATGGTTGTTTTGGGATTTGTGGATTCGATAACCTTCGTCATACATCTTGTTTTCTTTTCCCCGGAAGTGAATGGAGAGCAAGTGCTCCGACGGGTACCAAGATAAAAGTTCTTGCGAAGAAGCCCGTATTTCTTTTTTCCTTTTAAATGTATACGAAGACTAATTTGAGATTGAAGCACAGTAGATCGATTGATTATGTACATCCATTTTCTTGCAGAGCAAACTATTGTAAGGTCTTGATAAAGCTGTAAGCTTGCAACATGACTTACCTACTAGATATGTATAATTGTACTACAGCAATGAATTATCCAGCAATTATTGTTAATTGCTGTTTGCATATGCTACTATTATTGACAATGCATGGACGCTTCAGGAAATATGTAATTTCTGGCCTCAATTTAGAAGCTGCAAATCTTGAACCACTTCTCAAGCAGAATGAGATTTCATGCTACAGAGATTTTTACCATTTGAACAAGAAGCTTTAACAAAACAATGTTGCTAGTTTAGAAAATAAAATACACAAAATGGGCACTGTTCTTACTAAAGAAAAGATGGAGGAATAACAAGAACATAACTAGTCTTGGTTGCTTCCGAAATTATCACGCTTTTCATGTTGCCAACCATAGCCCTGTCCATCATGACTTGTATCACCAGAATAGTGTCTGCCCCCTATCTGGAGTTGTGACATGTGATGAGGTAAAGGTGGGGGTGGGGGTGGTGGGAGGGACATAGGTTGTGCCATCAGTATACCCTTGCTATCTCTGGTGTCCATGGAATTACTACTCTGTCCACCTTCCAATCCTCTGTTGGCTGAAGGCACACTGGCATTCCTTCCATAGTCTCCTTGGAGAAATACTGCTCTTCCTTGAAGATCAGTAGCATTAACAAAACCATCTGGAGCAGGTTGAACTGCAGTGGGCTCAAACGGACCAGCCGGCTGCCCCATATTCCATGGTCGAGGGTAATTTTCTGGAAAATTCATATTTCCTGCAGCATCAGATGGAAAACCTAGCAAAGATCCTTGTTCTGATCCCCTTTCAGGAGTTGAGTCTGGCCTTAGCATCTCAAATGAAGCAGCGCCATAAAATGGTTGAGCTCCATCAGGTGCAAACTGAGGATAACCAGATTGAGGAGCCAAACCTGGATTCGAACTCATAGGGACTGCAAAGCCATGAGGTTGGTGCATGTGCATTGGAAATTCAGGAAAAGGGGAACTCCCCATAATCCCTTGCTGCTTGTCTGGAAAGTGACCTGGGTCTGGCCGCAATGAACCCTGTGCATCAAAACCTTGCTGGGTACCCGGTTCTGCATGCCAGGCCTTGCAAAGCCTGGAGGAGGATTACTATCAGACTGTTGCTCTAGTGGATGATTTTGAATTGAACCAGTGAAAGGTGACTTTTGTTGCATAAAAGGCCTAGGAGGATGTTGGTCTCTAGTTTGAGAATGATGAGCTTTGTCTTCACGATCATGTGCCTGGGAACCTGAACCAGGAGAAAACATGGGCCTAGGTGGTGCTTGCACTGTAGATTCAGATGCTGCAATTTTTTAGCACTAGCAGATTCTGAAATGTTTTCATCTTTCTCTGCACGAAGGAGATCACTGTGATTCTCATGAATATGAGATTCAAATTCAGTCTTCTTCAGAAAGGACTTGAGACAATGCGGAGCTGCGCAGACGTAGACCCCTTCCAGCATTTTAATTGTTTGAATCTTCTGAATGCGTTCATCACAGCTGAATAAGAAAAATGTAGTTTGGATTCCATATCATTAAATCAGTGAAACAAGTATGGAATAGGTAAAGCCAAACTAACCAACCTAATTTACTCACAAACAATTAAGTAGCAATACAGTTGAATAAGGATGTGTGAGAATTCTCTAGATGATGCTTATCATGACAATCTTAAATGCTCTTGATGAGATTCCAAAATTTCGAGTCAGTTAAAATCAACCATCTGCCATGACAAGGCCTGATGAAGCTCTTCAAAGGAGCAATATCTCTCTAACTTAGAAGAGAATTTCTAATAAAATGGTATTTCAAAAACTAGCCCAAGCTGATATAGGATTAGACTAAAAAACTAAGATGTCAATGCCCTAGTCTACTCGACAAAAAAAAGGAAAATCCAGGTCTAACAACAGATATATGATACTGAAACATGACCTGAAAAAATATCAATGTGAAATTCAGGTTTAAGTAGAACAGCCAAGACCTAAAAGATACACCTTATAGTACCCCATGCTGCTACCAGCAGCATATCCCCTATAAATCACTACATTGTTTGCAATCCTTTTGACTTGACATCTTTAAATGTGAGAATGTCCAAAATAATATTTGATACATAGTTGATAATTTTATACCCTAAAGGCAATGATAATATCACTCTTAAAAGTGGAGAAACAGGATATATGCATACAGGTAGCAGAGTGAGTCGCTCCTGGCACAATCTAAACAGAAGATGTGTTCACATGGACTCTGCAAAAAGAAGATAGTAAAGATCATTTTGACTAGAAATGTAGTTGAGAGAAGTAAATATAAAGGTGATAGTGTGTTCCAACAGTTCATAACATTGATAATGTCATCCAACATGAGTCATACACCAGCTTTCAAAAGCATAACCCAATACATACAGAAATTTCGTAGTAACAAGAAAAAGTTCTGCCAGACTTGCCACATTACACACAAGATAATAGGAAAAGCATTAACCAGTTAGTGTATGAAACGGGGACAAGTTATTCAATAAATGCATTATCTTTAAAACAAAAACAAGTTCTGGAATATGTGACATACATAAAACAACAGGAAATAGTTATTTTTGCTGGGGGATTAATCTAAAGAGTTGAAAATTCAATATTCATCTTTGGTGCCAGTTGAGTTCTGCAGATCACGTAGAAGATATTATGTAAAGGATTTAGTGATTTACAAGGGAAATATTTTCTCAACCAAGTGATGGCATGAGGGAGATATCAAGTAGTGGTCAATCTAAGAATGCCCATAACAGTAACTGAAAACAGGGAAGTGTTTGGTATGGTAGCACAGAGAAGCAAGGCCTTAAATGAACTTTCAACCTAGAACAAATTGCTAACACAGAGCGCAATCCCAAGATTGAAAAATAAGATGGTGACATTAAAGCTGGACTTCAGCAGCTGGCCAAGATTGAAGAAGTCTCCTGAAGACAGAAGTCACGATATCTATGGCTTAAGGACAGGGATTGGAACACCAAATACTTTCAAAGAATTGCAAATTCTCATAGAAGGAGCAATTATATTGACAAACTGATGATAGAGGGCATAATTACAGAGGGTAAAGATACAATAAAAGGGAAATCCTTGACTTTTATCAGAAATTGCACACTTAAAGAGAGAACAAGAGGCCACTAACAAGGTTCGATAATTTGGCCACCATCAAAATTCAGGATAACATCAACCTTGAAAGTGCATTTAACGAAGAGGTCCCGAAAAACATTACCTCATGGACCCCTGACAAGGCCCCAGATCAGATGGATACACTATGGCTTTCTTCCCAAAGGCATGGTTGATCATCAAAGGAAGTAATGAGGTCCTTAAACCACTTCCATCAAAACTGCAGCATGGTTAGGTTTTGTAATGCTACCTTCATTCTATGTTGCTCTGACCCGGCACCTTTGTCGCCGTACCCGGGTTGACACGACATTAGGGAGCCGGATTCATGTCAGATCCGGTCAATAGAGATTGGATACTTTGACCAAATAAATCGGATCTGAGAAGACTAAATCAGCCAGAAAAAGTACTATGGGTAGAGTTGGAAGGTGTGGAAGACCTCTACAGAAGAAGAAACAAGGTTAGAAACTGCCTGAAAAGTTCTTCACCTGCCGGCGCTTGCCGGTGCTGACTACCGCTGGCGCATGACGGCGCGTTCGAGGTCGTTTGCGGCTGGGACTTTCACAGATCAGGTCATTGGGAATCGATCTATCTAGTGGTGGGTTTATGAAAGGGGCTGGTATGAAGGGTATGTTATCGAAGTTAGATATAGATCTACGACATGCTTGCTTACCTAGGCTAGACTTGGAACTTCGTTAAGATTGTGTTGTTTAACCGAATAACAGATAAACCAGACTTCTAATTTAACTTCAACATAATCCACTGTATCATATTCTTTAAGACTTACAATACTTTAGGCGGAGTGGCCCAAGACCATTATAAACTCCTCAAGAAACTTCTATATAACCTATGATAGATAAGTACGTATTTTCTCTAACTGTAATCACATGATTAGGGAACGAATTAATTCTCTATAACAATGGAAAAAATATTACTTAAAGGAGACAAATAGAGATTATTTGAAAAGATAAATAGAAAGAATTCAGAACACTTAATTTACATTTTTATACCTATATTTTCAGATATTTAAATTATTTTTAGCCGAATCACCACACCCGTAACCATATCTGGATTTGTATCCTGAATCTAAAAATAATGATCATGAAGGATCAGATCTCTAGATCCGTACCTGTGTCTGACACCCGCACCTGAGCCCGAGCAACGTAGCCTTCATTACCCTTATTTCTAAAGGGAAAGGTACAATTGAACTCAGTACCATCAAACCTATTAGTGTGATTGGTAGTGTACATAAGATAGTTGCAAAATACCTAGCAGAGATACTGAAAAGGTGATTGACAAACTAGTCTCAGGACACCAAAGTGCTTTCATTCAAGTCAGACAGATCATTGATGCAACACTGATTGCAAAAGAAGTGCTTGACTAGAAACAAAAGACAAATTCTTGGACTTCTATGCAAACTTGACGTGCAAAAGGGCTTTTGATAAAGTTAATTGATCCTATTTGTTGAGTGTGCAAAATAAAATGGGCTTTGGAGAAAGATGGGTTATATGGATTAGATTTTGCACCGCAGTCAAATACTCGGTGATTGTGAATGGGGAGACCTATGGGATTCTTCTCACTAAGAAAGGGCACAAGGCAAGCTCTCAACTTTTCTTTTCATTTTGGCTAAGGAGGGGCTCAGCATATTACTAAATAATCCAGAGAACTTCAGCAGATCAAAGGATTTGAAGTTGGATTAAACCCTGGTGGAACTGTGGAGGTGTCATACCTACTTTATGCTGATGATGCTCTCATCTTTTGTGGTGCTGAGATATCACATATTTAATATCTCAACCTTACCCCGTCTATATTTGAATCTCTCACTCGATTACAGATTAATATGCTCAAAAGCACATTATATTATGACAATGATGTTCCAAAATTAGTGGAACTGGCAAGAATTCTCTGTTGCAACACTGGTCATTTACCAACAACTTACCTGGAGATGCCCAATTAGGGACCAAATTCAAATCTGTAGAGACATAAAGTAGAGTCATTGAGAAGTTCGAGGAAAAAATGGTTACTTGGCAACTACAATACTTATCAATGGGAGGAACACTCACTGTGATCAACTTTGTATTAGATAGTATTCCTACTCATCTGATGTCACTCAGTCCAATACCAAAAATGGTGGTGCGATAATTTGGCATAATCAGGAGATCATTCTTTTGGGAAAGCCACAGTAAGGGGCACAAATTTCAGTTAATAAAATGGGTAACTGCCAAGATGCCAAAACAGGTAGGACACTTGGGGATCAAAGATCTGACAACTCACAACAAATGCATGTTAATGAAGTGGCTATGCAGATATGGACAAAGTGATGATGATCTTCGGAAGCAAGTAGTCAGAGCAAAACATGGCTCACAAAATAACTGCTGTACTAAATTATCTAGGGTTTCTCATGGTATTGAATTATTATGGAAGTACCATCAGGAACTTATAGGATGATTTCTCTTAGAATATCACATAAAAGGTTGGTTTCAGGAAAATCATATCAAAATTTGGAAAGATCCATGGCTCCATAAATCACCTCCGATGCTGGATTTTCCAAATTTATTTCAAATTGCCTCAAATGTTGATTCCTCCATTGCACAGAACAGACATAATGCTGTATGGGATCTACAGATTAGAAGGAACTAAAGTAACTGTTGATTTTGTTACAAATACTTCAGTCCTTCACTTTCCCGAACCACACAAATGATGGTATAAGTTGGGACAACACAAAAGGGGGTATTCACAGTGAAGGTAGGCTACAAATCTTCACTAACTCAGATTGGGAATGTTGATCAATGGCTTTGGAAGCTAATACGGGATTTTCTTTTTAATTTTTTTTTGGTAAGGTTCATGTGGGATACGTTTAAAACTACCCCAAACTCGAATGGTTTTCCTTGGGCAGCAATCTATGAAGCCTACCACAGGATAGCCTTAGCCGGATGAACATTCACATAGTGAATAGATGTTACATGTACCATCAATGTCTGGAGACCAACAAACACCTCTTCCTACACTGCCAAGTAGTGGCTGACATTTGGAATATTTTCCTCTAATTTTGGATTTTCTTGAGTTACGACATACAATAGTATGCCTATGAGAGCAGGAGATTTTGGAAAGTTGATGAACAAAAACATCAGAAAGATCTGGCAGATTATACCAACCAGGATATTTTGGTGTACATGGTCAAAAAGGAATCAACAGTGTATCAATTCCCATGCACTCTGTAAAAGCTAGGTGTATTTTAAACTTATTCCGTAAAATCTAGGAGTACCTCTTAGATTTTGTCAGCTCCCTATCCTTATAGTCTAAATTTCTCTGTTTTAATTTCCTAGTACTTTTGATTTCTGCATCCACCAGACGCCATTAATGAATTCTTGTTACTTCATCTATTAAAAAAAAAAGTAGTACTAAGTAGCAGCAGCCAGAAGGTAGCCTAGTCCTGACCTCTCATTAGTTGGTGGAAACAATCACTATTGAGAAGTAATAGTATGAATGTGAATATCATTGATTAAAGAATATGTTGCCTCTATAAAAACAAAGGAGTAGGACTCTTCAAAAATGTCATTTGGTGTATGTAGGATCTTTCAAAAGTAATGCATTTTTGGAGGATCCGATGCGGCTATGACAACATTTTTGGATAATCCGAGCAACTTAGGGGAAAAAAGTTAAACATTGAACATTCTATAATCACCGGAGGTCCATAAATAGCAATTAGGAAGTCCAACAGACACAAAAATTAGGGCAAAAATTAAAGGGTTGAAGATTGTATTGTATACTGACCAGACGTCCATAAACAGCAATTGGGAATTCACAGCGGATACAAATATGTACTCGTTTACCAGGCGGGCGCAGGGACCTCCGGCCAACAGTTTTGAGCAGAGATGCAGGATTTACTGAAACAAGGCTCTTGGCTACAGGAAGATCAGCTAAAACAAGATGATCAGGACAAGCAACTCTAACAGTTTCAGGAGGCAACCTCTTAACAACTCCACCACTCTCATTTGCTCACTTGTTAAGCAGGATCCGAAGCATCTTTTCCGATTAACTCTGTTTCTCCACCCTACTTCGGGCGGCTCTAGGGTTAAGTGCCCAAATAATATAAACTACCATCTATTTATATAAATTATTAGTAATAAAAATTAATATAATCTTTTTTTCATGTTTCTCGCGATTTTACTTTCTAATTTCAACTCAGATTCTTTAACTAAGCATTTTTTGTCACATTTGGTAACTGAATAATCCACTTACTGTTTTTAATGTTTTCGTCATTGTTGTATTTTTAAAAAAAAAAGTAACTTCTGGACCGCTCTGGCTTATTTTATTAATTGATGAAATGAAAAATAACTTGTCCAATCGGCCAAAGTTGGCTGACCCAAAAACAACCAAATGAAAATAGAAAGCAAATCTATATATTATCTATTTATCTATATTATAAAAGCATGAATGTTCCACGTTAAATCTTGAACGACAAAAATATATTAAAATAGTAATCGACTTTTATGTCCTTACATATTTATTAATGAAACAAGTTAGAGGTGGATGTAGTTGTAATTCTTTTTTTATTTACACCACGCATAAGCTGTGTCTTAAAATGGTTGAGATGCTTTTAGGGGACTACCAGAGAAGAGAGGTGTTCGTCCGTTTGTTCTTTTGTGCTGAAACTTGAAAAAAATGCAGGGAAGGAAAATCAACAAACCCCTTTGCAGTTATTTACGGATATGGGCCTTCATGTTTGACTGTATTGATTTTGATATGCTCGATTTTAGGATTCATGTTAAAAAGGATTAGGCCTATATATATACAACAAAATAGAGGAATTTTCATAAATATTGGTATTTTAGTGCCGAATTACCAAACATAATGATCGTTTGACTAATTATCATAAGTAGCATCAGTTTTGAAGTTTGTTGTATCACTGATACATCTTTCTGAAATTCATGTTCTATCACTGATACATTTTCCCGTTGTATCACTGATACATTTTCGCGTTGTATCACTGATACAACTTTCTGAAATTCGTGTTGTATCAGTGACACGACAATTTTGTTGTATTTGTTCGCTCAATCTAGTTGGATTCACTGTATCTATTCGCTCAACTTAATTGTATCAACAATATCTTATTTTTAATTTTTTTAAACATTGGAAAAGTTGTATTCTTCAGCATTAAGGGCATGCTGTCCACCTTCAAAAATTTACAGCCCTAACCAAAATTACAAGCTCCCTATTGATTCTATAATTTGATCTACAACTTCTATACAGAGTTGTTTACACCAAAAAAGTAAGATACTAAACAATTCCATTTTACTTTGCGAATGGAATTAGATCTATCTTCAAAACATCTCACAATTCTTTCCTTCCACACTGACCACCATATGCACGATGGTATTAGCTTCCACCACTTCTTTCTTGCTAACCCCCCCCCCCCCCCTCCTCTTCTGATCCAGCAACTAAATAGATCAAAAGTGCGTTCTAGCATAGTCCAGCTGAAGCATGTGATGTAGAGGAAAAGCTCTCAGATCTGTGTAGTTAATTTGCAGTGTAGGAATAGGTGTTTGTTTGTTTCCCCTGTCAAATTGCATACGAAACATCTAGGGACTAGTTGCATTCCTTTCTTCTGTAGGACTTCTTGAGTTAAGCAGGCTCTTTTGATGACTAACCAAGTGAAGCATTTCACTTTGGTGGGGATTAGTCCTCTCCAAATACTCTTCTCGTGATGATGGTAGCCTCCAACCACAACTTCTATTCTTATCAACA
>JAGDQO010000314.1:0-17065 GCA_018342035.1 Solanum appendiculatum
CCCCGAACCCCGAACCCCGAACCCCGAACCCCGAACCCCAAACCCCAAACCCCATACTTCTAATCCTGAACCCTAAACCCCAAACTCCGAATCCTGAACCCCGAACCCTGAACCCGGAACTCGGAACCTTGAACCCTGAACCCTAAACCCTGAAACCACAACCCTGAACCCTGAACCCTGAACCCTGAACCCTGAACCCTGAACCGTAAACCCAGATCCCGAAACCCAGAAATCGGAACCCGGAACCCAGAACCTGAAAGCCTGAACCTCGAACCCCGACCCAGAACCTCGACCCCGAACCTCGACCCTGAACCCTGAACCCTGAACCCTTAACCCTGAACCCTGAACCCTGAACCCCGAACCCTGAACCACGAACCCCGAACCCTGAACCCTTAACCCTTAACCCTGACCCCTGACCCCCGAACCCTGAACCTCGAACCCTCAACCTCGAACCCTAAACCCTGAACCCTAAACCCCAAACCCAAAACCAAGAACCCCAAACCCCGAACCTCGAACCCTAAACCCCGAACCCTGAACCCCGAACCCCGAACCCCGAACACCGAACCCTGAACACCAAACCCCGAACCCCGAACCCTGAACCCCGAACCCCGAACCCCAAACCCCAAACCTCGAACCTCGAACCCCGAACCCCAAACCCCAAACTCCGAACCCGAACCCGAACCCAAACCCGATTTCGAACCCGAACCCTGGACCCTGGACCCTGGACCTTGAAACCTGGACCCTGAACCCTGAACCCTGAACCCTGAACCTCGAACCTTGAACCTTGAACCTTGAACCCTGAACCCTGAACCTTGAACCCTGAACCCCGAACCGTGAACCTTGAACCTCGAACCCCGAAACCCAAACCCTGAACCCCAAACCCTGAACCTTGAACCCCGAACCCCTAACCCTAAACACAAAACCCTGAATCCTAAACCCTAAACCCTGAACACCAACCTTGAACCCCGAACTGTGAAACCCGAACCCCAAACCCCTAACCTTGAACCCCGAACCCTCAACCTTGAACCTCGAACCTTGAACCCCGAACCCTAAACCCAACCCTGAGCCCAACCCTGAACCCAACCTGAAACTCTAAACCCTGAATCCTAAACCGTGAACCCCGAACTGTGAACCCCAAACCCTGAACCTCGAACCCCGAACCCCGAACTATGAACCCCAAACCCCGAACCCCGAACCCCGAAAACTCCGAACCCCGAACGCCCCGAACCCCGTAACCCCGAAGCCCCGAACCTTGAACGTCGAAAAACCCCTGAAACCTTGAACCCAAAACTTGAACCCTAAACCCGAACCCCGAGGCCCCGAGCCCCCGAGCCTGCGAGCCCTGTAGCCTCGAGCCCTGAGCCCTGAGCCCCGAGCCCCAAGCCCGAGCCCCGAGCCCCGAGCCCCGATCCCCGATCCCTGATCCCCGAACCCTGAACCCCGAACCCCAAACCCCGAACCCGGAACCTCGAACCCCGAGCCCTGAACCCTGAACCCTGAAACCTTAACCCTTAACCCTTAACCCTGAACCCTTAACCCTAAACCCTGAACCCTGAACCCTGAACCCTAAGAACATAAAATATTCGGGCATATCCGTCTATTTTCCATCATCTATTCTCAATGTTTCCGCCCCACGTGGTTCATTCGTATTGACTTTCACTACTTTTACGGTTCATAGGATATTGAATCATCTTTCATTTGTACAAATATGTACTCTATCATTAGTTTCACATGTTGAGATGAGTTTTATAATTTTTTCCTATTTTTCCGTCATTTATTCGATTTTTTTAAAATTTATTTTTGCATTTTAATAATTTTTACGTCTCATTTTAAAAACCAAATATACTCAATTATTGGATTTAAGGTTACGTTATTTATTGGTAATTTTTTGGAGTTGATTTTACATTTTTTTCATATTTTTTATTAATTTATTAATAATTTTTCGGAATTTTTGGAAAAAAATAAAAATTAAAAAAAATTGTTGAAAACATTTTTTTAATATATATAAAAGTTATTTGTGCAAGCTAATGTGTGTTTGTACGTTAGCCCGTGCAAATTTGGGTTGTACATTTTCATTATGATTCTCTGGAAAAACCGTGTCTACTCCTGTCACGTGGGTTTTTGTTTTAAGCATATATAAGGGGGGTAGAGGTGTTGGAGGCACACTGAGGCGAGGGCAGGCGGACGGCACGAGCGTCCTATGGGCTTAGTGGGCGTGCTGCGTGGGCGCTTGATGGCATGCATGGCTAGTCCGTGCTACGTCGTTGGGCAACTACAAAAACACGTCGACGACGGCTCATCGGGCGTTCGGGCGCCGCTGAGGGCATTTATCTCGATCGGTCCATACGCGTTTGGTGAGGAAACGACAGTGCTTTCGGGCGAGTGGCGAGTTCTAGAGCTCCTGTTACAGCTAACTCTAGGCGCTGCACGCACGGGGCACGTAAGGCCATGTACGGCCAAGCGCTACGGTGGACCGACGGGGGCGGTACCCGTGCAAGAACGTCAGTGTGCCTCCAACACCTTTGCCGGGATTCAGTTCCCACCCCCTTACGTGCCAAGGCGGGGGTTGCTTTTTCCATGCAACATCGGCATCGGCATCGGCGCACGACATCTTATGTCGGGCGTCGGGGCTGGTGTTGGGCGTGCATCGACGAAGCAATTCACGTACTGCACATCAGTGGCGTTCGGCTTGTGTGGTTAGGTTGGATCCCTGCTTCGAGCAGCGACGTCCTGACCCGCATGCCATCTCGGTCGTGGGACAAGCGCAATCTAGGCTTGTCGGAAGTCGGTCTACTGTGCTGCATACCTAATGCCCAGGCATTAATCACGTGCAATCGATCGCCTTTCGCCCCTCGCATTCCATGTGCGGGGTGAACCCAAAAGCCGCTCTCGCGTCCCACGCCTTCCTCGCTTGGTCATGCGAGGGCGCAGTCCGTGAGCGGCGGCTCGGATTCTCAGATTCGGTAGATGCAGTGGGCATGGGGTCTTCATCGGCTCCTATTTGCCCAAAATGAATGCTCCTTGCGAATGACGGCCGCGCTCGCCTTGGACCTGGCCGCGCCCGAACGGGCGTGAGGGGCTCATGCGGCGCGCGGCGTCGTTGAGGAATGCTTCCTAGTTGATCCTGCCAGTAGTCATATGCTTGTCTCAAAGATTAAGCCATGCATGTGTAAGTATTAGTTTGAAAGCCTCGAGAATCAAACGAAGGGTCATTCTAGACCAAACTCAACATTCTAGAGCTAATCGGGCTGACAAAAT
The DNA here is from genome assembly GCA_018342035.1 of Solanum appendiculatum. NCBI lineage: Eukaryota > Viridiplantae > Streptophyta > Magnoliopsida > Solanales > Solanaceae > Solanum > Solanum appendiculatum. Next base: position 3,259 of record JAGDQO010000314.1, read on the forward strand.
TCTGATTCGAGCTCATTTATTCAGAATGTTCACTAAAGTCAATCTTAGGCCTTAACTTAAAAGTTAAAATGCCTAATCACATAGACTTAAAGTGAAGGTCTAAGAAATCGTGTCAATCGTGCTTCTAGCCTAAAATAAACTCCATTAGCTGATGGAATCATTAGAATTTGATTCTAAGGTCATCTTCTTGAACTTTTGAACAAAACTGACCATTCAAGACTTAGAAGCTCCATAACAGTAAAACTCACTTAAAAACTAAGCGAACGACCACGTGACACAAACTTTCAATCCCAGCAATTCATAAATAACTTGGGGTCGCTATAGGAACACTCTAAATGATGAATAGGAGGCATAAACACGTAAATGACTTGGAGGTCATTACAATATCCACTACTAAAAAGGACTTTCATCTACAAAAGTAAGAGTCAAGAAGTTCCTGAAAAGCTCAAACATGGGAGGAAACTGCTTGCGCATATCATGCTCGGTCTCCCAGGTAGCCTCGTCTACTGGACGATGCCTCAATTCGACCTTAACCATTGGAATGTCTCTCGAACGCAACCGACGCACATCTCTGGCTTGAATGGCAACTGGCTTTTCCACCAAAGTCAAGCGGTTATCCAACTCTACTGCATCATACTGGAGCGCATGGGAATCAGCAGGAACATACTGTCGTGACATCAAAACATGGAAAACTGAGTGGACAGCTGATAACACAAGAGGTAAAGCTAACTCATATGCAACGTCTTCAACCGTGCGGAAGATCTCAAAAGGTCTAAAATACATAGGGTTAAGCTTGCCCCCCTCCAAAATCTCATCAGGCCCTTAATGGATGACACATGGAGGAAAATTCTATCACCAACTGAAAACCTCAAAGGCCACCAAGTATGAACATCATATCTCATGTGCCTACTTTGAGCTATCTGAAGTCTGTCCTAAATCACCCTCACTTGATCCAAAGCCTCATGAATCAAGTTTGTACCACGCGGTCTATTCTTTGTGGATTCAAACCAACCAACCAGAGAGCGACAATGCCTACCATAATGGGACCATCGAAATGCTAGAGTGGTAGCTGTTGTTGTATGCAAAATCCACTAAAGGCAAGAACTGGTCCCACTGACCTCCAAACTCAAAAACACATGCCTGCAACATATCCTTAAGAACATGAATGGTATGCTCAGGCTGACCATTAGTTTGTGAGTAGAAAGTTGTGCTAAGGTCAATGCTAGTGCCCAACTTATCTTGAAAATTCCTCCAAAAGCTAGAAGAGAACTGAGCACCCCAATCTGATATGACAGAGATCAACACTCCTTGAAGACGGACCACCTCTCCAATGTAGATATGGCCTAACCTCAAGGCACTGAATGAAGACTAAACAGAGAGGAAATGTGCTTACTTGAACAATCGATCAACAATAACCCAAATGATGTCAACATCTCTAGAAGTCTGAGGCAAACCTGCCACAAACTTCATAGTTGTGTGTGTAACACCCGAAGCTTCGAAGGGATTTTAAAATGCAGAACTCACCTAGAGACAGTGACTTATGGAGGCCACCTACGGGCCGTAGATGGATTGATGGGCCGTAGGTGGGAACCGTCAATGGCACTGTGAAATTTCAGAATTTCCAAGTTTCTGAACCTTGACCTACATAACAGCAGGACGATTCGTAGTCCAGTTGACGGATCGTAGATGGGTTCCGTAGATGCCTTCCAGACTTAGCCAAATTTTTAGCCCAAAATGAACTTTCTAAATCGATTGATGGAAGAGCAGGACAGTCTGTCAATGGATGTACGGACCGTAGATCCTGTCAGTCGATTGGCCCCGACAGTTTTTAATTAAGGGCTTTTTGGTCTTTTTCCTAATTGATTACCTATTAATCTAAGTCGGTTATACCATTAATCTTAGACCTATAAATACTTTCTAAGCCTAATTCCTTTCATTCTAATTCATTCCAAAACTCTCCGCTCTCAAATATTTCTCTCTCTACAAAGAAACTCTCTCAAGTCTATAGGAAGAAGAAGGAGCTTGAATCCTCCATTAAAGACCTTCAATCTTCTCCAATTTCTTGTGGATTTCTTTGAGTATGATAGTGTTCACCATTAGGAGTCTTTTCCTCCAATGGGCCCTTCCTCTTCTTCATGATTTTCAAAGGTTTACTCTAACCCAATTGAATTAGGGTTTGTGATCAATCATTGTGGGTTCTTCAATTATGATTCCAATTATTGATTTTATGATTCCTAGTGCACGATTTAGGGTGATAAAGTAACTTAGTGCATGAATTAGCGTGAATTACATGATTTGATGTAAAGATTGCACGAACCCCAATGATCCCAAGCTAATTCTCCCCAATTTGATAATCTATGCTTTGATTGTTGGGTTGAGTTATGATTTGATGAAGTTTATGAATTCTCTATGAAATGAAACATGGATTATGAATGAATTAAGGATAATCTTATGTATCTAGCATGATCAAGCCAAAAGCATGATTTTTCCTCTATTATATGAGTTCTTTCAAGTATGGGTAAATTGTCCTAATTATGGCTTTCTAAGCATGAGCTTGCATTAAATTGCATGTTATGAGTTGACCTTGCATGAACCCATATGAACTCTATGAACTATGAAATGTGAGCATGATGAATTAAGGGTGCTTTGAGAGTAAAGTGCCAAAGTTATGATATGATGATGCTATGGTCGAGTAGTGAAAGGTTTTCTCACGTAATTCTCCCACTATGATAAAAGAAGAACAAAGAGGCGATTACCCATGTTCTTAAGGAGCTATTCTAATGATGTAAGCTTGGACAAGGTCCATGAAAAATGAATATCTATAAGCATGATTTTAGCTTGAATTGGTAACCCTAGTTGTACATGTTCATGTTTGATGATATAAATATGTTAATGACTAATCCGTGGGAATTATGCTTAGCACCGAGTGGATATTGAGATGGAAGCCCTCCCATTAGTAGAGGTCGGGTCTTCTAGTGAAAGCTCTCCCGTTAGTAGAGGCCGGGTTTTCTCGATGGAACTCTCCCGTTAGTTGAGGCCGAGTCTCCTAAAGCAATCTCTATCCCATAAACTATAATGCCACCATAGGATGTTGTCTTTAAGTAGACATTAGCTAGTGGATCCACATAAGCTAAGAAGTTCATGGTCTTACCTTGGCAAGTAGGAAACCCCTCTACGGTGTGAGGTAGACATCGTATTCCATGTTGATAGCTCACATGGTCTCACATGTTGGTTAAGGCTTTTCCCCATGAGTTAATGAATAAGTGTTCTCATGATGAAGTAAAGAAAAGAAGGAAAGATTATTTAGCTTGCTTTGGCCTTGATATATGCTCTATGTTTCATGTTTTTCATGTTTTTAGCTTGGCCATTGCATGTCATGATTATGTCTCTATTTCTAGCATGATTTATGTGTTTATATGCATTGCAATCATACTTAGTACTTAATTGTGCTAACGCATACTTTTGCATGCATCAACTTCCTTGGTGTAGGACGTGGCAGTTCTCCTACTCGTGGTTAGAGCATTGACGTAGAGTTGGGAAGAAGACTTTGTGAGTCCTCGCCCTCCGAGGATATGGCCTAGTTGTTCTTATTTTTCATGTCATTTCTTTTCAGTGTTGGATATTGTATTGGGCTGCGTCCCTATCAATTTTATTTGTATTCTATGATGTTAGAAGGCTTTGAGACATGAGTTGTAGACTTTCACTATTTTTGAGTAAAACTTTGATATAATATGCTCTTTTGAACTCTTATTTCTCTATTATCTTGTACGTTATGTATGCTAAGGGCTTGTATGAGGCCTCTCTAGGTCTTGTATGCCGTGTTACAATTAGGGGCTACCCTGGGTCATGAAAAACTTGGTATTCAGAGCACAAGGTTTTAGAAAGATCCTAGGATGTCTCATAAGCCGCGTCAAGTAGAGTCTTGTTCATGAGTGTGAAGCGCGCCACATTTATAAATGAGAGGCTATAAGAGGTTTAAGAAATTCCACTTCTTTCATTACTCTTAAGTGGTGCCATAGAGTTTAACTCTATATATCTCTCTCCTAATCCCTATCCTACGCATTTCAGGATATGGCAACCCGAAGAGCTTACGCTACAAGAAACATGGGAGAGAATGTGGAACAAGAAGCTCCTCACATTTCGGCTGACCCTTTGGCGGAACAAGTTACTAATGCAGAGTTTAGGGCGGCTTTCCAAGTGTTGGCTCAAGCCATGATGGCCCAAGACAATAGAGAGGTGGTGGCTCTTGTGAACCCAAATGTGGGTACAACGGCATCAAGAGTGAGGGACCTTACAAGGATGAATCCTTCGGAATTCCATGGCTCTAAGGTTAAGAAACATCCTTAAGAGTTCATTAATGAAGTCTACAAGGTGTTGATGATCATGGGTGTGACGTCGGAACAAAAGGTGGAGTTGGCCGCTTATCAACTCAATGGTGTTGCCCAAACTTGGTTCAATCAATGGAAGAGTGAGAGGGCAGTTAATGAGGGTCCTCTTGAATGGAAAAAATTCAAGGTTGCTTTCCTTGATAGGTTCTTCCCTCTTGAGAAGAGAGAGGCTAAGGTGCTTGAGTTTATCAACCTTCGACAAGGAAATATGAGTGTGAAAGAGTATGCATTGAAGTTGACAAAATTTGCTAGATATGCTCCGTCCATAGTTGCCGACCCAAGGGCAAGAATGAGTAAATTTGTGTCGGGAGTGTCCGATATGTTGGTGAAAGAGTGACGCACCGCCATGCTTGTGCATGACATGGATATTTCATGCCTCATGGTTTATGCCGAACAAATGGAAAAGGAAAAGCTTAAGGAAAGGTCTAGGGAGACCAAGAGGGCTAGGACCGGAGATGGTAACTTTTCCCATGCAAGGTCCGATGAACATGGTCGTCCCAGATTTCGACCAAGGTTCTCTAACCAAGGCTTATCCAATGCTCCTCCGAAGTCCAACAATGATAGGGTGTCTAACCCCAAGTCTCAAGGAGGGAATAATGGTTGTTCTTTATTGGCTCCTTGTGCCAAGTGTGGGAAAAAGTATGAAGGTAGATGTCTAGCCAGTACGGATGGTTGTTATAATTGTGGAAAGAGTGGTCACAAGATGAGGGATTTTCCATCTCTCACGGCCAAGGGAAGAGAGAATAAGCAAGATCCACCTAGAGGATCGGGTTCGAATGCTCAGAAGCAAAATCAATTTTATGCACTTCAGGCTCGTCATGAGCAAGAGAGCTCTCCCGATGTGGTTACTTGTATTTTAAGAGTTTTCCATTTTGATGTTTATTCTTTGCTTGATCCCGGTGCTACCTTGTCTTTTTTGACGCTATATGTGGCTATGAGGTTTGATGTTGTTCCGGATGTGTTGCTAGATCCTTTTCGTGTCGCTACTCCAATTTGAGTATCTATCATGGCTAAGAGAGTTTATCAAGATTGTCCCATCTCCTTATCCCATAGAGTCACTCATGTTGATCTTGTAGAGCTTAATATGCTAGATTTTGATGTTATTTTTGGGATGGATAGGTTGCAAGCTTGTTATGCCTCTATTGATTGTAGGACCGAATGGTCAAGTTTCAGTTTCCAAATGAGCCTATCCTAGAGTGAAAGGGAGGAAATTCTATGTTTAGAGGTCAATTTGTTTCTTATCTAAAAGCTAGAAAGATGATCTCAAAGGGTTGCATTTACCATCTTGTTAAGGTGAGGGATATAGATTCTGAGGCCCCTACTCTTGAGTCGGCCCCCGTTGTTAATGAGTTTCCTGAAGTGTTTCCTGATGACTTGCCCGTTATTCCTCCCGAAAGGGAAATAGACTTCGGTATTGACCTTCTCCCAGATACGCAACCTATTTTTATTCCTCCTTATAGAATGGCTTCGGTGGAACTTAAGGAACTAAAAGAGTAGTTGAAAGACTTGTTGGATAAGGTTTCATCCGGCCAAGTATTTCTCCATGGGGTGCTCCGGTCTTGTTTGTAAGGAAGAAGGATGGTTCACTCCGTATGTGTATCGACTATCGCCAATTGAACAAGGTTACCATTAAGAATAAGTATCCTCTACCAAGGATAGATGACTTGTTTGATCAACTACAAGGGACTAGTTATTTCTCTAAGATCGACCTTCGCTCGGGCTATCACCAATTAAGGGTGAAGGAGGATGATATTTTGAAGACGGCTTTCCGGACTAGGTATGGTCACTATGAGTTCTTAGTAATGTCATTTGGGTTGACAAATGCTCCGGCCATATTTATGGACTTGATGTATAGAGTGTTTAAGCAATACCTTGACATGTTTGTGATTGTGTTTATTGACGACATTTTAATCTACTCAAAGGATGAGGGTGAACATGTTATTCATTTGAGGATTGTGTTGCAAATCCTCAAGGACGAACAACTCCTTGCGAAGTTTAGTAAATGTGAGTTTTGGTTAAGGTCCGTGGCTTTTCTTGGTCTCATTGTTTCCGGTAAGGGCAGTGAGGTAGATCCTAAGAAGATGAAAGCGGTTAAGAATTGGCCTAGACCTTGATCACCTTTGGATATCCGTAGTTTCTTGGGCTTAGCCGGTTATTATAGGAGGTTTGTTGAAGGGTTTTCATCCATTGCTTCCCCATTGACGGCTTTGACTCAAAAGAAGGTTAAATTCACATGGTCCAAAGCATGTGAGCAGAGTTTTCAATAGTTAAAGGATCGACTTACTTCGGCTCCGATATTGACTCTACCGAAAGGATCCGATAGTTTTGTGGTTTATTGTGATGCCTCGAGAATTGGGCTAGGATGTGTCCTTATGCAAAATGGGAAGGTCATTGCTTATGCTTCAAGACAACTTAAGGTGCATGAAAAGAACTATCCTACTCATGACTTGGAATTAGCGGCAGTTGTGTTTGCTTTGAAAATATGGCGACTTTATTTGTATGTAGATGTCTTCACCGACCATAACAGTTTACAATATGTGTTTAAACAGAAAGATTTGAATCTCTGCCAAAGAAGGTGGCTCGAGTTGTTAAAAGACTATGATATGAGTGTTCTCTATCACCCCGGTAAGGCTAACGTGATGGCGAATGCTCTTAGTCGATTATCTATGGGTAGTGTTGCTCATGTTGAGGATGGTCAGAAAGAGTTGGTTCGCGATGTCCATAGATTGGCTCGATTGGGTGTTAGATTGGTTGATTCTACTAAATGTGGTGTTACAGTTCACAAGGGTTCTGAATCCTCTTTTGTGCATGATGTGAAAGCTAAGCAAGGTCTTGATCCTAACTTGGTTGAACTAAAGGAAGCGGTACTCAAGAATTCCATAGAGGTTTACTCCTAAGGGGGAGATGGTGTGCTTCGATATCAAGGTCGTTTGTGTGTTCCCAATGTAGAGGGCTTAAGAGAGCAGTTTTTATCGGAAGCCCATAGTTCTCGATATTCCATCCACCCAGGAGCTACAAAAATGTATCGTGATTTGTGGGAAATTTATTGGTGGAGCGGAATGAAGAAGGATATTGCGGAATTTGTGGCTAGATGTCCTAATTACCAACAAGTGAAAGTTGAGCATCAAAAGCCGGGAGGTTTGACCGAAGATATTAGTGTTCCTACTTGGAAGTGGGAAGATGTGAATATGGATTTTATTGTGGGTTTGCCTCGCACGAGGCGACAATTTGATTCGATTTGGATTGTTGTTGATAGAATGACAAAGTCAGCCCATTTCATTCCCATCAAGACTTCTTATTCGGTGGAGGATTATGCTGAGTTGTATTTGAGGGAGATGGTTAGGCTGCATGAAGTGCCGTTATCCATTATCTCCGATCGTGGTACACAACGTACTTCTCAATTTTGGAAGTCGTTCTAAAAAGTCCTTGGTACTCGTGTTAAGCTTAGTACAACCTTTCATCCCCAAATCGATGGGCAAGCGAAGCGTACTATTCAGACCTTGGAAGATATGTTGAGAGCTTGGGTAATCGATTTCAAGGGTATTTGGGATGATCATTTGCCTTTGATTGAGTTTGCTTATAACAATGGCTACCATTCTAGTATTGGTATGGCTCCATTTGAGGCTTTCTATGGTAGGAGGTGTAGATCTCCTATAGGTTGGTTTAAAATTGATGGAGTTGGTTTGATAGGCCCAAAATTGGTGCATGAGGATATGGAGAAAGTTTGACTTATTAGAGAGAGGTTGAAAACGGCTCAAAGTCGACAAAAGTCCTATGTCGATGTTAGGAGAAGAGAATTAGAATTCGATGTGGATGATTGGATTTACTTGAAAATCTCACCCATGAAGGGTGTAATGATATTTGGGAAGAAAGGGAAGCTTAGTCCCCGTTATGTAGGACCCATATCAGATCTTGAGACGTGTTGGTAAGGTTGCTTATGAGCTTGACTTGCCTAATGATTTGGCATCTGTGCATCCGGTTTTCCATGTCTCATTGTTAAAGAAGTATGCTGGTGATCCGACCACCATAGTGCCATTAGAGAATCTTGGCATAAAGGATAGTATTTTTTATGAAGAGGTTCCGGTTGAGATTTTAGACCGGCAAGTCTGGAAGTTAAGAAATAAGGAAGTTGCTTCCGTGAAAGTTATATGAAGCAATCAATTGGTTGAGGGTGCTACTTGGGAGTCCGAGGCCGATATGATGTCCCGATATCCTCATTTTTTTCCTTCCGATCCTACTCTAGCTTTAGGTATCTTGATCCTCATGGTTCATTCTTTTGGTCTCATGTGTCATAATTCATTTCCATGATTCTTTGATTATGTATGTTCATGAAGAGTCTTAATGATTATGTGCATTTGAGTATGAGTTGCATAAAGTCTTCATGATATGATGTGTTGATCATGCTTTAGCTTGGAGTTGATGATTCCTCCTTGGATATGTGCATTTATGTGATTGCATGCTAGGTTGGGTTGTTAGTCCGTGTCTATTACCCTTCTCAAGATGTCTCTATTCTCATTCGAGGACAAATGTTCTCAAGGGGGAGATATTGTAACACCCCAAGCTTCCAAGGGATTTAAAAAAGTAGAACTCACCTAGAGACAGTGAGCTACGGAGGCCACCTACGGGCCGTAGATGGATTGACGGGCCGTAGGTGGGAATCGTCAATGGCACTGTGAAATTTTAGGATTGCCAAGTTTCTGAACCTCGACCTACGGAACAGCAGGACGGTTCGTAGTCCAGTTGACGGGTCGTAGATGGGTTCCGTAGATGCCTTCAAGACTTAGCCAAATTTTCAGCCCAAAACGAACTTTCTGAATCAATTGATGGAAGTGCAGGACGGTCCGTCAATGGATGTACGGACCGTAGATCCGGTCCGTCGATTGGCCCCGACAGTTTTTAATTAAGAGATTTTTGGTCTTTTTCCTAATTGATTACCTATTAAGCTAAGATGGTTATACCATTAATCTTAGACCTATAAATACTTTCTAAGCCTAATTCCTTTCATTCTAATTCATTCCAAAACTCTCCTCTCTCAAATATTTCTCTCTCTACAAAGAAACTCTCTCAAGTCTATAGGAAGAAGAAGGAGCTTGAATCCTCCATTGAAGACCTTCAATCTTCTCCAATTTCTTGTGGATTTCTTTGAGGTATGATAGTGTTCACCATTAGGAGTCTTTTCCTCCAATGTGCCCTTCCTCTTCTTCATGATTTTCAAAGGTTTACTCAAACCCAATTGAATTAGGGTTTGTGATCAATCATTGTGGGTTGTTCAATTATGATTTCAATTATTGATTTTTCCTAGTGCACGATTTAGCGTGATAAAGTAACTTAGTGCATGAATTAGCGTGAATTACATGATTTGATGTAAAGATTGCACGAACCCCAATGATCCCAAGCTAATTCTCCCCAATTTGATAATCTATGCTTTGATTGTTGGGTTGAGTTATGATTTGATGAAGTTTATGAATTCTCTATGAAATGAAACATGGATTATGAATGAATTAAGGATAATCTTATGTATCTAGCATGATCAAGCCAAAAGCATGATTTTTCCTCTATTATATGAGTTCTTTCAAGTATGGGTAAATTGTCCTAATTATGGCTTTCTAAGCATGAGCTTGCATTAAATTGCATGTTATGAGTTGACCTTGCATGAACCCATATGAACTCTATGAACTATGAAATGTGAGCATGATGAATTAAGGGTACTTTGAGAGTAAAGTGCCAAAGTTATGATATGATGATGCTATGGTCGAGTAGTGAAAGGTTTTCTCACGTAATTCTCCCACTATGATAAAAGAAGAACAAAGAGGCGATTACCCATGTTCTTAAGGAGCTATTCTAATGATGTAAACTTGGACAAGGTCCATGAAAAATGAATATCTATAAGCACGATTTTTGCTTGAATTGGTAACCCTAGTTGTACATGTTCATGTTTGATGATATAAATATGTTAATGACTAATCCGTGGGAATTATGCTTAGCACCGAGTGGATATTGAGATGGAAGCCCTCCCATTAGTAGAGGCCGGGTCTTCTAGTGAAAGCTCTCCCGTTAGTAGAGGCCGGGTTTTCTCGATGGAACTCTCCCGTTAGTTGAGGCCGAGTCTCCTAAAGAAATCTCTATCCCATAAACTATAATGCCACCATAGGATGTTGTCTTTAAGTAGACATTAGCTAGTGGATCCACATAAGCTAAGAAGTTCATGGTCTTACCTTGGCAAGTAGGAAACCCCTTTACGGTGTGAGGTAGACATCGGATTCCATGTTGATAGCTCACATGGTCTCACATGTCGGTTAAGGCTTTTCCCCATGAGTTAATGAATAAGTGTTCTCATGATGAAGTAAAGAAAAGAAGGAAAGATTATTTAGCTTGCTTTGGCCTTGATATATGCTCTATGTTTCATGTTTTTCATGTTTTTAGCTTGGCCATGTCATGTCATGATTATTTCTCTATCTCTAGCATGATTTATGTGTTTATATGCATTTCTATCGTACTTAGTACTTAACTATGCTAATGCATACTTTTGCCTTCATCAACTTCCTTGGTGTAGGACGTGGCAGTTCTCCTACTCGTGGCTAGAGCATTGACGTAGAGTTGGGTAGAAGACTTGGTGAGTCCTCATCCATCTAAGGACATGGCCTAGTTGTTCTTATTTTTCATGTCATTTCTTTTCAGTGTTGGATATTGTATTGGGCTACGTCCCTATCAATTTTATTCGTATTCTATGATGTTAAAAGGCCTTGAGACATGAGTTGTAGACTTCCGCTATTTTTGAGTAAAGCTTTCATATAATATGCTCTTTTGAACTCTTATTTCTCTACTATCTTGTATGTTATGTATGTTAAGGGCTTGTATGAGGCCTCTCGGGGTCTTGTACGCCATGTTACATCTAGGGGCTACCCTAGGTCGTGACAGTGTGATCCCACTTCCACTCTGGAATGGGTAATCTCTGGAACTTACCACTAGGTCTCAAATGCTCAGCCTTCACCTGCTGGAAACTCAAGCAACCATAAACATTGTATGCGATATATCTCCTCATTCTGCTCCTCCAGTAATGCTACCTCCAATCACGATACATCTTCATGGTGTCCGATCATATAAAGTATCCAGAGTCATGGGCATCATGAAGTATCTGCTTGATCAAACTCCCAACTCTCATAACATAAATACATCATTCAAACCTCAAAATCCCATCTACATCAAAGGTAGCCTTATCGACTTAACCTGCTAACAGCCAATCTCAAAGTGCAACCAAGGCCTCATCCTCAAACTGACGTCTACATATTTGATCATGAAATGAGGATTGAACTCCCACATAGGCCAAGACATGCCTAGAATATGAAACATCCAAACGGATTATTTGATTAGCTAAGGACTAAATGTCCAAAGCTAAAGGTCACTCAAAAGTAGACGCGAAGGCTAAACAACCCATACTTACGGCCTTCTGGCTCAAGGCGTCCACTACCACATTCACCTTGCCCGGATGATAGAGATTGCAGAGGTCATAGTCTTTCAAAAGCTTAATCCAGTGACACTTTTTTGAATTGATGTCCATCTACATTATGATGTGCTGGAGACTCTTCTGATCTCTGTATATCTCAATACAAACATGATACATGTAGTGACCCCAGATCTGAAGCACAAAAACAACCTCTGCCAATACCAAGTCATGAGTGGGTCATGTAGCCTAAGTTGTCGTGATGCATAAGTAATAACCCGACACCGTTGCATCAATACACAACCCAAACCAATGTCAGATACGTCATAGTAGACCATGAGGCTCTTGCCTTTAAGTGGAAGAGTCAATATGGGGGCAGTAGTCAGCAACTCCTTGAGCTTCTGAAAGCTCAACACACACTCCCCAATCCACTTAGAAGTGAACATCAAGGGTAGTCAACCAAGTCAGATGTGTTGCAATAGTGGAGATGCCCTCCATAAGCCTCCTGTAGTTTCCTACTAATCTGATGAAGCTTTGAACCTCAGTAACTGAAGTGGACCTACCCCAATCATGAATAGACTCAATCTTCACCAGATCTACCCTGATGCTATCCTTGGACACCATGTACCCAAAGAATGCTACAGACTAAAGACAAAGCTCGCACTTTGAGAACTTGGCATAAAGCCACTGATCTCTCAAAGTCTAAAGGACAACCCTCAAATGTTGTTCATGATAACTCCTGCTCCACGAGTATACTAGTATGTCATCTATGAACACAATGATGAACTAATCAAGATACGGCTTGAACACCGGCGTCCTAAGTTAATGAAGGAGGCACGGGTATTAATCAACCAAAAAGACGTCATTAGGAACTCATAGTGGCCATATCGAGTCCTAAATGTGGTCTTGGGGATGTCATCTGCTCTAATCCTCAGCTGATGGTAACCGGACCTCAGATCAGTCTTTGAGAACATTGTAGCACCATGTAGCTAGTCAAACAGATCATAAATCATAGGCATGGGGTAATGATTTTCACTATCACCTTATTCAGCTGCCTATAATTAATAAACGTGTGCATCATACCATCCTTTTCCTTCACAAAAAGAATGGGAGAGTGTCAAGGCGAAACACTAGTCCTGATGAACCCCTTACCCAAGAGGTCCTAAAGCTGAAAACTGAGCTCCTTGAGCTTTGCAGGAGCCATCTGATATGGTGGAATAGAAATAGGTGAAGTATACGACTCATGCTCAATCAAAAAATCTATATCACACTCTATGGTGTAGGCCATGTAGGTTGGTAGGAAACACATCTATGAAATCACGGACAACTGGCACTGACTCAACTTGAGGGACCACCTTACTCACATCACGCACATAGGCCAAATAAGACAAACACCAGCTAGCCACTAGCCTTCGAGCCTGAACAAAAGAGATCATTCAAACTGCTGCGCTACTGAAAGAGCCATGCCACACCACCGAGGGAATACCATGATAGGCTAAGGTAACAGTTTTAGAGAAACAATCTAAAACTTTACGATAGGGAGATATCCAGCCCATGCCTAGAATCACATTGAAATTAAGCCTATCAAACAATATAAGGTCTACCCGGGTGTCATGCCCCTAGATAGTAAATAAGAAATATCGAAACACATGATCCACTATTGAAGACTAACCCATGGGGGTCGACACACGTAACGATGCTACCATAGGCTGTGAACTCATACCCATACGAGAAGCATAATACACACACACATAAGAATAAGTAGTACTCGGATCAAATAAAGTTGAGGTGGGCTGATGGCGTAAAAGAAGCATACTTGTGATCATATCGTACAATGTCTCATCGTTTGCCCTCACAAGAGCTACACAGAAATGGCCCTGTCTGCCTCTGTCTTGTCCATCATTCCTACAACCTAACTTACCTCCTCGGGGACCACCTTGAAGACCTTGATGTCCACTGCGATGGTCCTGACCCTGAC